>PVJS01002022.1:0-70773 GCA_004027185.1 Glis glis
CTTTTTTTTTTTTTTTTGTGGTACTGGGGATTGAATCCAGGGGCATTCTACCTCCGAGCTACACACCTAGCCCTATTTTTTTTATTCTTTATTTTGAAACAGGGTCTCACTAAGTTGCAGAGGGCCTCACTATGTAGCTGAGGCTGGCCACGAACCCGGATCCTCCGGTCTCAGCCTCCCAAGTACAGGGATTACAAGCGTGTGCCACTGTGCCCGGCTATAGTTTTCTGAATTTTAAATGATGGCTTTTAAAATAAAGGATGAGATTAGCTCAAAGTTAAAATAGTTGCCTAGATTGGGGTTGTCATGAGACCACAAAAGGAATTTTAATTATGCTCATTTTACTTAAAATCTGACTTTCTGAACTACAGTTTACTACTTTTGATAACTTGATTTTTTGGTTTGCTTGAAAACTGATGAGTGACTTGCTATAATTTGTATTCATTTAAAAGAACCTATTCATGATCAATATGCTTAGAACAAAGATTGGATTTCAGCAGGGATATTGGATATTGCTGCCCATGAAAGCCTCTTTGGCTGGCCCATTTCTCTTTCAGAACCTTTTTCCATTACAGTGGAAATTACCTAATAGGTCAAGTGGAGATAAGTTCATGTTAAGTCAGGCAAACTTAGCCTAATTACGGATGTACTTTATAATATGTATTATAACATTGACTTAATTTGGAAATTATTATGCCTGGGCCCAATCAAGACTAACAACTTAAGAACATGATACAATTCAAATAAAGTTATAAAAGGTCACTCATTAATTCATCTAACAATTCTTACTTTGATAGAGTATCATGAGCTTTCAGCTTATTAAATATGGAGATTTGGTTTTTTGTTCTAATTATAGTATTTGGGTCAGGTATCTGAAATGAAGCCTTAATTCTAATACTGAGATATTTATTGTTTAAGTGTTTCCTAATAAATTGAGATTTAGGTGGGCTGGGTTTGTATATTGGCTAGTTATTATCTATTACTAACTTATATGAAGGCTTATTAAATCTTTGTTAAGTGAATTAGATGACCGTAGTTTCTAAAGTGATTCTTTCAGGGTAACTAAAACAACAAAACAAAACCCCAAAAAAACTCATTACAAAAATATCTTCTGAGAATATCCCCAAAATGCTCAATTTAAAAACTGGTTGAGGGTCTGGGGATATAGCTCAGTGGTAGAACATTTGCTTGTGTGTGAGGCTCTGGGTTCAATTGCCAGCACCACCACCACCAAATGAATGAATGAATAAAAGCAACCTTATTGGGGTTAAAAAACAAATCTGGGCGTGGTGGCGTACACTTGTAATCCCAGTACTTGGGAGTCTGAGACAGGAGGATCCCAGTTTAAAAGCCACCTTCAGCAATGTAGCAAGGCTCTTAGAAACCTAGTGAGACTCTGTTTCCAAATAAAGAAATAAAATTGGGCTGGGGATATAGCTTGGAGGTAGAATGACTCTTGAGTTCAATCCTAAGAACCAAAAAAAAAAAAAAGATAATTATGGGGAGGGGGGAAGAATAATGTGGGCTCTAAATATTAAATTGACTTTCCTTTTTTGGCTTCCCTTATAGATAGAAATGTCAGCTCACATTTAACTGGAATCCTTTTAACACTTGGTGCATGTACTAATTTGTAATTTAATATCTTCTAGCCACTAGAGCTTATATGTGAAAAGTCTATAGGTACTTGTAATAGACCTTTGGGCGCTGGGGAGGCCTTGAGACGAGTAATGGAGTGTTTGGCATCTGGAATACTACTTCCTGGTAAGGGTTTCAAACTCTGGAGGCAGAAGAATCAGAAAAATCTCATTTTAGTTAATTTTTCTAAATATTGCTAAGTTTGTCTTCTACACAGAAAAATGTGTAGGAGTTATTTTGCTTGGAATTTTAGCCACTAGAATGTTTGTGTATTATTATGAAACTTTTTCAATAATTATATAATTTGTTTTATTTGTACTAACATGAAGGATACTAATAATATATTATGTCTGCTATGAATTAGCTTTACCTAGAAGTCTGAACTTGAAAATACAGATGTTCATTCATGTTGTTCATGAAGTTCATTCTGTTTGTAGTCTGGTGTTAAATTTGGAAAAATTAAATTTGGTCTTATTTTCCATATGCAATTCCTTTAAATATTTAGGATGAATTGTCATGCTTTTCTAAACTCTCAGAGTAAGACCTTATTTTGGTGTTAGATATACAAGCGGCTTCCAGTATAAAATATGGGCAATTAAGTGCTAACATATTGAAAATGAGAGTCTTAAATACTCCATTTAATTGAGCAGACTTTTACTTCCTCAGTTTTTTTTTTTCCTTTTTCTTCTTTCACTCTCTTTTGTGTTAGTTTACTGGATTCTAAACCCAGTTCTAAGTGATATTTGTGTTTTTCCTTTGCTTTTGCCAAAGGGGGTCCTGGTCTTCATGATCCTTGTGAGCGAGACCCAACAGATGCTCTGAGCTATATGACCATCCAGCAAAAGGAAGACATTACTCACAGTGCTCAGGTACAAAACGGCATCACTGTGATTTAGTAGAGCTATTACAACTTTATTTTCTGTATTGTTCATATTGAATTCTTTTCTTGCATGCTGTCAGGGACATCTAATAAATATCATTTTAGCTAGATATTCTAAGGAATTTATAAATGGCTGTTGACATTTGATTAAATGCAATGTTTTATTCCTTAGCATGCACTCAGACTATCAGCCTTTGGTCAGATTTACAAAGTGCTGGAGATGGA
The DNA here is from genome assembly GCA_004027185.1 of Glis glis. Classification (NCBI taxonomy): domain Eukaryota; kingdom Metazoa; phylum Chordata; class Mammalia; order Rodentia; family Gliridae; genus Glis; species Glis glis. The sequence continues at coordinate 2,741 of PVJS01002022.1, forward strand.
CCCCCTTCCATCTAGTAAGCCATTTCAGAAGTATTCCTGGTCAGTCACTGATAAAGAAGGTGAGTGTAACGTTTCTTTTTTTTATTAGGGTTGGGGGTTGGCAGTGGTGGTTGTGGCATATATCTTTTGGTAGAGCTTAGGGAACTTAATCATTGTTCATTCAAGTCCTCCTCGGTAAGAAAGTTTATTGCTTTTTTTCCCTGATCTTCTTGGTTTCTGCCCCTAGAAGTGACATCAGCTTGCTCTCATTTTTTCTTATTAGTAATCAACTCATTTGGCCATGTTGGCCAGATTTTGTTACTACATAGACTTAGAGACCATATTTTGAGAACCCCCAGTCTAATAAGAAGAGACAAACCATAAACAAGGAGGAGATATTGTTACCGTCACTAATCAGTTTGGTGATCTTTCTTATGCTTGGAAGTGTTATATAATCAGGAAAGAGAAAACAGAAAAAGAGAGGAGAAAATCATATTGGAAAACTCAGGACTATCTTCCATTTGTACTAATCTGTTGGAACTCAAGAATTTCAGCAGAAAGAGGGTTAGTATGACCTGGATTCCAGTCATCCACGTCTTACTAGTTTGAGGCCTTGAGAAATTAGTTCCTCTTAGTAGGGATATTACTGTCTTTCTTATTTTATTGGTAGTTTTCAGGGTAAAATGCCTGACTCCATGTCTGGAATATAGCGGATACTTGCATGTGGATCTACTCACTCTTCTCACTGTGCCACAGAAATCATTTTTTTTTCTTCTTTCCTCTCATGTTAAACTTAAAGGGGGGATATTTAATACCAGATATTATTCATCTAGGACACAAAGCTCACCTTCCATAGTTGGTATTATTCTAATGATTTCTGTATGACAAAAATAGTTTATTTGCGCAATCTATTTATTTAGACACTGGAATTCCAGTAGGTCTAAAAGGCTTACTCGGAGTCCACTTGGATCAAAACTCTCTCATAGTAATAATATTAAAACTTAGCTGGGCGTGGTGGCGCACGCTTGTAATCGCAGTACTTTGGGAGGCGGAGACTGGAGGATCCGGGTTTGCGGCCAGCCTCAGCTCGCTCTCTTTCTCTCTCTCTCTCTCTGTCTGTCTGGCTCTCTCTCTCTCTACCTAGTGAGGCCCTCCGCAACTTCGTGAGACCTGGTTTCAAAATAAAGTATAAAAAAATAGGGCTGGGGGTGTAGCGCGGAGATAGAAAGCCCCTGGGTTCAATCCCTGGTACCGCCAAAAAAAAAAAAAAAATTAAAACTTTTTTTCCTTTTCACTCTTTCATGATGTACAGTTTTCAAGAAGCTAACATAAGATTTGATGACATTGTTCATTAACATGATGGCTACTGGAATGTGTTCTTTTATATTCTTGTTTTAACAAGTTTAAATTTGTATTATGCAAAATATTGATAAATACTAGGTCCTCAACCATTTGATTAGAATATAAAGTGATCCTGAACTAAAAAGTTTGAGAATCACTGCCTTATCCAGATTCTACTGTATCATTATTGTAAAAGCATTGCTCAGTAAAATTTGTAGAAGGAAAGCCATTTTCCTTCGGAGGATGCTGACTCACTAGCAGTGAAATTACTAAAAGGGATTTACATTCATGCGACATCAAACATTGTGAGTTGAATGATTGAATAAAAATACATATATATTCTTATGGTTGATAACAAAATTTATTTCAATCACTGAATGCATAGTAGCATTTTTTCCCTTCCACTAGATAGTAAAAGTTTATGTACTGTTATATGACCTACGTTTTGTCTTTATTTTTGTTTTAACTTTAAAGAAGTTTGTGAATCACTGATCTGTCAACATAGAACATTAAGTAGAATCAGAGTGCCGAGAGTTCCCATTGTAGCACTGTCAGTTACTAGTTGCATGACCTAACTTCCTGACATTCACATTTCAACTTTATTCCTGTAATTCTTGGTGATTTCAGTATTCTTTCAGATGATTTTTCCCCCCTCTAACTCTGACATCTCAATTCCTTGACTTCCTCTCTCACAGTTATTTTCTATTCTACCTTATCTCAGTTCACCATTTTGTGGACACAGTCCTGACCTTGTCTTCAGCAATAAATATACTTGTACCCTTTCCATAACTCTATTTTCAAAAGTCCCACTTTCCAGTTTCTCTTATTATTACTCTTGTCTAGTACTCTTATTCCTGGAACTCACCACTTGATTTTTTTATCTTTGCATAGTCCCTCATTCTTCTCATGGTCTCCTTTCTGTCTTCATTCTGCTTGTGTTCTCAGGCCTGTCATTATGACCACTCCCTGGTATATACCTTCACTTCCTTGATCCTTTCTTCCTGACAGTGTTCTATAACTGGTTGAAATTCATCTCTCTGTCTACTCCAGGTTGCTGAACATGGTTGAGGAAAAACACACACAGCCATCTTGATATTCTTCCTTTAAGTTTATGAAACTAGCCTCACAGGGAGTATTTGTGTTGTCTGGTAATTCTCCTCTAAGTTCAAGAGTTCTGCAGTTTTCCTAGATAACTCTTTCACATTTCCTCCACCTCCTTACTGTCTTCTGATGATCCTGTTTGCTTCTGTTTTCTCAGATTAACAGTACTCTGAGATAATGCCTACATGTTCTCACCACTCTGTCTACCAACCTAGCTATATCTACTCATGTTCTTTGCTTCCCCTCCTTTTGCCTATGGATAAACTTCTGTTAACACCAGCCTTTCTACTTGTCCACTATATCTCATCCCCTCTTGCCCAGCAGTAGACATTAGTCCAGCAGTTATCTCTTCTCTCACCAACATCAGTTTCTCCCCATCTACTAAGTCATTTCCATCAGCATAAAAACCTGCTATAGCATCTCCTATCTGAAAGAGAAAGCCAGAGCAAACTCCTCCTTAGTTCTGTAGCTCCCTAGACTGGGTCCTGTTTCTCAGTTCCCCTTTAGAGGAGTACTTTTGGAAATAGTAGCCTTTTTTTGGGGGGGGGTACTGGGGATTGAACCCAGAGGCATTCTACCTCTGAGCTATACCCCCAGCCCTATTTTTTATTCTTTATTTTGAAACAGGGTCTCACTAAGTTGTGGAGGGCCTCACTAAGTAGCTGAGGCTGGCGGTGAACCTGCGATCCTCCTGTTTCAGCCTCCCAGGTACTGGGATTACAAGCATATGTCACCACACCTGGCTCTAGTTTTTCTTTTTCCTTTTACTCACTTTCCGTTCTCTTGAACCTGTTCTAATCAGGCTTTCTCACCACTTTATTGAAATACTGCTTGGAACCTTCATGTTTACCACATTCACTGGTTGGTTTTCAGTCCTCATGTTAGTCAACTTTTCAGCAACCTTTGGCACAGATGAACACTTTTTTTCTCCTGTATTTATTTTATTATGAGATATAGCACATACATGAAAAAAACATACAGGTTTAATAATAATTACTAAGGTTGTATAATCACTGCCATGGTTAAGAAACGGATTTTTTTTTTTTTTGTGGTACTGGGGATTGAACCCAGAGGCATTTTCCCTTCAAGCTACACCCCCAATCCTATTTTTTTATTCTTTATTTTGAAACAGGGTCTCACTAAGTTGTGGAGGCCCTAAGTAGCTGAGGCTGGCTGCCCGCAAACCTGTGATCCTCCTGTCTCAGCCTCCCAAGTACTGGGATTACAAGTGCGTGCCATCATGTCCCACTAAGAAACGGGATGTTATCCTCAGGGATCATCCATTTATCCTGTCTCTTACCTTCTTGCCACATGAACTACCCTTCCTGACTTTTTGTGAGTCATTTCCTAGATTGTCTTTATAACTTTGCTACCTGTATATGCTTTCCTAAATAATTTTATTTTGCCTGTCATTTTCTCGAAATGGAACTGCACTGAGTTGCTCTTTGGTGACTGGCTTCTTTCTGTCCAGCATTTTTTGGGATTAAGTCATGGTACTACATTAGTTTGTTCATTTTAATAGCTTTATAGCCTCCATTATGAGCATATTATACTTTATCTATTCTACTTTTGAGTGACATTTAGGTTCTTTAATTTTTGGCAACCACCCCTAGTATTGCTATGAGTTTTCTTATACACATCTCCTGAGATGTGTTTCTTGGAGTTACTGTAGGCCTGTCAATGACCTAGTAAATTGTTTAATATACCAGTTTGCCTTCCCACCAGCCATGTATGGAAGTTTCTTTGCCCTGTATCCTCACAACATTTGGTATTTCCAGATAATGAAATAGTACTTTTCATTTCACTTTCAGTTCATCACTTTCTTAATTTTTCTAACTTCAGTGGCATCTTCTCAGTTATCTTTGCTTCTTTTTCCTCATCTTTCAAATGTCCAGTTATTAAAATGTCCCAGGGTAGAGTCCTTAGACATTTTCTCCTAAGTCTCTTGTTTTGAAATTTCTTCAGTATACTGAAGATTGTCCTAAATTTATACTTAAAATCTAAACTACCAGTTCTTTAACTCAGAATGCCTCAGTGTCCCATGTGGCTATCTAACACATCTCAAACCTAGTATGTCCAGAATCCAATGCTTGCCTCACTCTGCCTCTCCTTTTCTCTTGCCTTTGTATTCCTATCCCAGCCACTTGAAAATCTCCGTGTACGTCTGTCAGAATTTGTCTGTTTCTTTAACCTCTCACTGTTAATATCCTTTGCCCAACTGTTATCATCTCTCACCTGGATTATTACAGTAACCTTCTGTCTGGCCCTCCTGCTCTGTCTTTCCCTTGAAGTCCTTTCTCAGCAAAGCAATAGTTCTTTTTCACCCTTAATTTTTAATCTTAAAATACATGCAGATTCACAGGTATTTGCAAAAATGGCACAGAGACGTCTTATATATCCTTCATCCAGTTTCTACCAGTGGTTACATTTTGTGTAATTATAGTATCAGAACCAGGAAAGTGACTGATACAATATGTATATATAAGGAAATCTGGGGAACCTGACATTAATACAATGTATGTGTATAAGTTTTATGTCTCCTGTAGATTTCTATAACTGCTACTGTTACCAAGGTGTAGAACTATTCTATCACCACAAAAGTCTCCCGTGTGCTACCCCTTTATAGGCATAACCACTTATCTTCTTCCACCTACCTCTAAGCCCTGGAAAATTAAGTTTTCTCCATCTCTATAATTTTATCATTTCAAGAATAAATGTAATTATACAGCATGTAACCTTTTGAGATTTTTTCACTAACATAATGACCTTGGAGTACATCCAAATTGTTATATGTTTCAATAGTTTGTCCCTTTTTATTGTTTGGTCATATTCCATAGAATAGATGAACTAGAATTTTTGTGTTTCTAGTTTAGGCTATTACAAATAAAGCTACTATGAAAATTATGTAAAGGTTTCGTTACACACACACACACACACACACACACACACACACACACACACTATTAATTACTGAGAGGGCTGTCTTTTCCCCTCTATGTGGATTTTCTGTTTCTCCCTTGCTGGTCTGCCAGTTTTTAGCTTATATTTTTTCATTTATAGAACTTTGGCTCTTTTATAGTTTCTAATTTTCTGCCAGAAACTCTTTTTAATAGTTAATTGCTGAAAGGTCCAACATTTGGGTCTCTTTTGGGTATATTTCAGTTGTTTGCTCTTTCTCTGGTTTTTTTTTAACACAGTATCTTGTCTTCTTATATACCTAGTTACTATGAATGCTAAAGGTTTAAATGAAAAATTATAAAGAGAGTTTAAAGCCTAGCGTAATGATGACTTTCTTTAGGGAGGATATGTATATATGCTAATGAAATTTGAAATCCTAGATCATTTTAATCCCTTAATTAGGGATTAAGAGGATTCAAAGCTGGACTTTAGTCTTACTTGTGGGGTCTAGACTATTTTTGGTTTATCTTCTAGTATATAGCACTTTAGAGGCCCAACCTAGAGTATGAGGATTTACCGGTCTTCTCCTTGATGGTCCTTGAACTTCAGTTTTGGATCCCTGAGACCTAGGAGCTTATTGGAAGTACTCTGTTCATTTCTGTGTGACCTATTCTAGATTTGGAAAATGTGCCTAGGGGAAATGTGACCTTTCAATGTAAGGTTTCCTTCACTTCTCAGATTGTGACCGTAATTCTTCATTGTCTAGAAACAGATATTTTGTCCCACTTTTCCAGTTGGTCTCAGGAAGCCTTTTCTGGTTTACCTACTCTTATATACTGGAAGTGGAACCTTGGCATTTTGTTAATTAGTGGCAGTAGGGTTGAGAATTATTACCTCATATAACCCAGTTTTCCTCATCTTCTACTACCCTCTCCTTGTTCATGTCACTCCCACCACTCGGGGCTTTGTAATGTTTCTTAGCATGTTCCTGCCTTAGGACCTACATGTTGTTTTCTTTGCTTGGAACTCTTTTCCCATATGACTAAATGTTTCACTCTTATTTTCATAGGCCTTCATCAGAAGGTCACTTCATCATTTATACTTTTCTGACCCTTCTAATGAGCACCATATATAAAATAGCAATACTTCCTCCCCCATAGATCCCCTCTTACTATTCTTTATTATTTTCACTACTATATGGCATGTTGTAATTAGTTTCCACCACTAAGCCTAAGGTCTTTGAGAAGGGGAGATTGTTTGTCCCATTATATGTTTAGTCTTATAAAATTGTCCTGTGCATAATATATACTCAGTTGATATTCACTGCCAAGTTAATACATGAATTAATTTATAATGGGAATGTTAAAAGTACTGGTTTCATAGGGTGCTTGTGAGGATTAAGTAAGTTAGTACATGTAAGGTACTAATAGTAGCGCTAGACAAATGTTAAGCATTCAATTGTTAAGTTATCACTTCTCATTACTAGATACTATAAAGGTTAAAAGTGGCTTTTTGAAAAGCAAGTTCACTTTTCTTCCTTATTATGATTATGATTAGCTTCAGATTTTCCAGTTCTTTTCCAGTGGGTGGGATGATAGAATGAAGGTTAATCCATAGAACTCTCTATTTATGTAGCTGGGGGATTTAGAGAATAACTCCATGTACCTTTAACAGTTTATGATTTCCAGTCAGGGAGCTGCTTTTAATATAACTTAATGGGAAGGAAGTGATTGAATAGACATAGTTCCTTTTTAACTTTTACCTTTCAAAGACTACATTCTGGGAGACTAACAGACTCATAGTTTTATGTAATGCAAATGAAACATAGTAATAAGCAATTAGATATTGCCTCCTGTTGAAGAAAACATCAAGATTGATTGACCTGAGTGGTGAATATTGACTCAAACAAATACCAGTGTCACTGTTTACCCCAAGGGACAATAAATCTTGATCAGAAAACAGATAGTTAATCTCAATATTATTACAGGTTTTCACTAAAAGTTTCTGAAATCTTCTGGCATGAGTATCTTGAGCATAGCTTTCCTTAGGAAAAACCTAACATCCAGCTTTTAAGTTGAAGACATAAGGAGAATTCTTTAATGTACTTGGACAGGTTGATGAGTTTTTCTATAATTAAAAAAATCTTTGACCTTCAAAAAGCAATAAGGACACACAACAATGAAAAAAATATGTGTGTTATATATATGTATATATATAAAACTACGCAGTGATACAAGACTATATTTCTGATCCCATTGAAACTTCATTAGAAAGTTGATAAAAAAGAAAGGCTTTAATGGAAGAGGGGAGCTGTAAATAAAATCTTGTACAGGATTTGAAGAGGCAGAAGAATATTTGATAGTTTGATAATCATATTTCAGATAGCATAAGGTTTAACATAACTTTAAAAACTTATACAAGTAATAAACATCAACATTAAACTTCAGAAATATTTAAGAAGATATAAATAAAAATCAGTCCTATCAGGCGTAACTGCTTTTAACATTTTGATACATAACTTCCCAGACCTTTTCTGTTCAAGCTTGTAACAGATGTGAATATATGCTATCTTAGTCTGTTTGGGCTGCTATGAGAAAGCACCCTAGAATGGGTCATTTGTAAGCAATATACATCCTTTGCTCACAGTTCCAAAGCCTAGAAGTTGAAGATCAAGCCTCTAGCAGATTCAGTGTCTGGTGAGGGCCCACTCCCTACAGATGGCATCTGCTTCATGTGTCCTCACATGATAGAAAGACACTCTCTCTTTTATATGGACACTAATTCCATTCACGAGGGCTCTACCTTACCACCTCATCACCTGCCATATACCCTAAGTCCCAGCACCACTGCACAGGGGATTAATTTTTAACATAGGAATTTGAGAAGGATAGAAACATTGAGACCCACGGCATGTGAATAAATATTTGTGTGTATAATGAATAAATAGGAAGATATTTATAAAAAGTGATAATCTTAAATTGTTTAAGAAGGTTTGCAAGCCAGGTGTGAGGGCGCATGTCTGTAATCCCAGTACTTGGGAGGCCAAGACAGGAGAATTGCAAGTTTGAGGATAGCCTGAGCAGTGTAGCGAGACTCTGCAACCTAGCAAGACCATATCCAAACAAAAAATAAAAAAGGCTGGACATGTAACCTGGAGGTAGAATGCCTCTGGGTTCAATCTCCAGTACCAAAAAATAATATAAGGTTTGCTTTTAGACATTTTGCTTTTCTAGATTATAAATATGGTAGTTTCATTGATGAGGGAAAAAGTTGTGTAATCCTTATGATTTCTGAGATTTTCCTACTTGCACATATTAGGTAAGAAGGATCATTGTTTCAACTGACAATGAAGCTCTCCTCATTTTTTTTAGGTGCTGGATCTTCGGCCCTAAAGAGGCCATTTGAAGATGGATTAGGAGATGATAAAGATCCCAATAAGAAGATGAAACGAAACTTACGGAAAAGTGTGTAAACTCTATGTACTTATTAATGTGAACTAGAGAGGATTTATAGCTTCAGATAGGAAAATAAAAAGTGAAGAAATTGGGCTAGGGAATGTTACTCAGTGGTAGAGTGCTGGTTCAATCCCCAGCACCCCCCCCCAAAAGAATTTGATTACTTGAATTAGAGTTTTAAGAATAGCTCTTGCCAGGTGTGGTAGCACCTTGGCAAGCACCTATTACTTGGGAGGCTGAGACAGGAGGATTGCAGGTTCAGGGCCAGCTTCAGCAACTTAGTGAGACCGTGTTTCAAAATAAAAACTAAAGTAGGACTGGGAGTATAGCTCAGAGGTAGAATGCCCCTGCAATCCCCAGTACCATACACACAAAAAAGAAAAAAAAAGAATAGATCTTAGGTGGTATGAATATGCTTTGTTTGTTTGCAACTCCTATTTTTCTTTCTGAGTTAAAGATAACTGTATAAAGCAATATTTATAAATCTGTGATGATAAATTAAAAAAAGAAGAGTAGATCTTATATGGCGTACTCTTGTACTCTCAGCTACTCAGGAGACTGAGGCAGGAAGGCGGTAAATTCAAGACCAGCCTGGTCTCAAAAATAAAAAAAGAGCTGGGAATGTAGCTCAGTTTTAGAGCAGTGGCCTAGCATTTAATAGACCCTGGGTTCAATCTCCAGTAGGAAAAAAACAATACCTTAACTGAGAAATAGATAATCCAACAGCTTTCCAGGTTTTCAAGCTTCATTGCTTAAGATACATTAATATTAACAAGTGGAATGAATGTAATTAGTAATGTATATTATTTTTACAATGATGTGTTAGCATAATAATTTTAGAACTACTTATGAAATGAAGTTAATTTCTATGTATGTTTTGAAATTCTCATTATTTAAAAACTTGGCAGATTTATAGGGGTTACTAGGAGCCTACAAATGCATACATTAAAGCAAAATGGCCTTCTAATTAATTTCTAATCTCATTTTTCTTTTTTTTTTTAACAGTCCTGGATAGTAAAGCAATAGACCTTATGAATGCACTGATGAGGCTAAATCAGATCAGGCCTGGGCTTCAGTATAAGCTCTTGTCTCAGTCTGGCCCTGTCCATGCTCCGGTCTTCACAATGTCTGTAGATGTGGATGGCACAACATATGAAGCCTCAGGACCATCCAAGAAAACGGCAAAACTTCACGTAGCAGTGAAGGTACAGTATTTCTTGTACTTAACAATGTTTTGTTATTTTATGGTCCATTTTGTGGGTTCTTTTTTCTTATAGTAGCATTTTTCTTATAGTAGCAACTTGCAATTCAGTAAAATTTGCAGATGTTTTCTTTGTAGTAAACTAACAGTATTCTAAAGATTTTAATAACAATAACACTTTGGATCACAAAATTATTCTTCTGTTGTAATATATGCTGATCATATGAAATTTAGAAAAAGGTAAAAATATGACAGTTGTGTATTTCTGAGACAAAGATCATTTATATATAGTATGTTGGTTTATTTCCAGTATTTTTCTGTTTTGTTTTTTCAAGTTGGGCACACAGGGTACATGTAATTTTATCCTCCAGTTTTCTCAGTTAATATTTCATTAGTGTTTTCCTTGTTGTTGAAATCTTCATAAATAATTTTTAATAGTTATATGATTAACATGATATGGGTGTTCTGTTACTTGCTCAGATCTTTCCTCCCTATTGTTGGGTATTTTGCTGTTTCTAGATTTTACTGTCATAAATAAATTTGATTAATATCTTTGTGGATGGTGCTGTTCTGTATTTCAGAATGTTTCTATAGGGTATAATGTTCAAGATTGGACCAATCAATCATACATGTAGATATGTAGAAATTTTCCAAAAAATGGAATCTCTCTGTAAGTACTTTTGAGTTCTTGCAGACTAATGCCAAAATGTCACAGATCATGTAGTCTGAAGATTAATTTTCACTTAAGAAAAGTTCTTCCAGTACTTGGGAGGCTGAGACAGGAGGATCACAGGTTCAAAGCTAGCCTCAGCAACTTAGCGAGGCTCTCAGCAACCTCATGAGACCCTGATTTCAAATAAGAAATAAAATCAAGCTGGGGGTGTAGCTTAGAGGTAGAATGCCTCTGGGTTCAAACTCCAGTACCACAAAAAAAAAAAAAAGGTTTGTCATGGAACATGGCATAAGATATAATTGATCTGTTTTCATAGTCATTCCATTTTGCAAGTTTTTTTTTGTGGTACTGGGGACTGAACCCAGGGACATTCTACCTCCAATCTACACCCCCAGTCCTATTTTTTTATTCTTTATTTTGAAACAGGGTCTCACTAATTTGCGGAGGGCTCACTAAGTTGCTGAGATTGGCCGTGAACCTGCGATCCTCCTGTCTCAGCCTCCCAAGTACTGGGATTACAAGGGTGTGCCACCACGCCCAGTTTTGCAAGTATTATTAATGTAGATACAAATACTGTCCTAGATACTAGGGATGTATCAATGTAAGTAAAAGTCTCTGCTGTCATAGAGTTTGCATTCTAATGTGGTTATCAAGGGGGGGGGACCAAAAACAAATACACAAAGAACTATTTACTATGTCAGATAGTGATTAGAAACACAGTGGTAAATATATCAAACAGTATTGCTTTGTATACAAAAGGGGCATCTAAGTATGAAAAGGGGTGAGTTAAAAATGAAGCAGAAAAGTGAATCTAGGACTAAGGCTAAAAATGTAGTTTAATAACTTAGCTATAATGTCCTCTGAGAATGAGTCACAAATTTAGAGCTAAATACTATAGCAAATGACACAAAAAGCTTGTGGAATATGAAGGCCTCTTTCTATAAGAATAGAATATAAGGTCCACTTTCTGTAAGAATAGTTGATTTATGAGAGTTGTAAGTTCTTTTGGTATAAAGGTTAAGTGGGCATTTCCCTTTGGGTAGATTTTCACAAAAAAAGGATATTAATGATATCCTTTAAAAGCATCTATGAGCCAGGCATGGTGGTGCATGCTTGTAATCCCAGTACTTGGGAGTCTGAGACAGGAGGATTGCAGGTTCTTGACCAACCTCAGGCCCTCAGCAACTTAGTGAGACACTGTTTCAAAATAAAGAATAAAAGAAGGTTGGGAGAATAGCTTGGAGGTATAAGGACCCCCTGGGTGTAATCCCCAGTAAAACAAACAAACACACACACACACACACACACACACACACACACACACACACACACACACACCAACTATGATGCAATTATATATTTTGTGCAGTTTTTTCTTACAATAACCTCATAGCAACTTAATAATTCATTAAAATTTGCAGGTGCTTTTTAGTAGAGTGACAAACTGCTATGTGATAGTTGTTCTCATTTTTGCAGTGATATATTTTTATAATATAATGGAACTTGGATGAACTGGGTAAGCTTTTGTCTTCAATTGTGATTATTTTTCCAACTGAACTTTTAGTAAACATGGAAAGGCTATAAAACTTGAGATTAAATGCCCCAACAAATATCTGGAGTGTAGATTACAGTTATAATCTGAATGACATTGGATTTGTGGAAAGAGTTAATGGCCTCTGATGACTTGTGGAAGGAGATGGTCTTCACACCTTTTTTTTGCCTTGAATTGCAGTTTGGGTAGAATGTGTCCTTGAATAGTAAATCTGAAATATGCAAAGCGTTTTGCATATTTTTTGAAAATGGGATAAGCTAGATATTTTGTTCACTTAGGTATAATAAATTATCAGAATAAACCAGCTCTGAAGGTTTGAAAACCTCTCCTTGCATACTTTATTTGGCCCAAGATGTTTATCCGCAATATGATACAAAGGTTTGTTACTGGTGCTCCATCAGTAGCCTGCAGTCTTTTTGGGACTCCAGTCTCACTCAGCTTTATGTACTGGGTAGCTTCATTCCAGAATTTGCTTTCTATGTTGAGGCAAACAGTTCCTCATAAAGTCTTCACACAGTTTTTGTTGTACATCTAGTTGTCTAAAAGACGGTCTTCCCTCCCTCCCTCCCTCCCCCCCGTACTGGGAATTCAACCCAGGGGCTTTTTACCTCTTGAGTTATACCCCTGTCCCTATTTTTTTTTAAATCAGGGTCTCCTTAGGTTGCTGAGAGCCTCACTAAATTACTGAGGCTGTCCTCGAACCTGAGATCCTCCTGTTTCAGCCTCCCAAGTACTGGGATCACAGATGTAAATGTGTAATATGTGTTTGTTATAAATGATGTGCAAATGAGGGGAAGACAGTCCATAATTCTAATACCTAGAAATACTAACCATTACACTTTGGTATGTATTTTCTAAGCTTATTTTTTTTAATCTGCAATTCCAAATCCAAAAGGACTAAAAATGTTTTTAAATTTGATGCATAGTTGCCTACTCATTGAGTCGCAAAACAAGATTGAATTGATATAGGGCTATTTTTAGTATTTATTATTCTTTTTAATGTGAATATTTTATATATTTTTTGAATAAACATGGGAACCCACTGGGGATTTTGCAAATATGTGGTATGTGTATTACATTAGTTTTTTTTTTTTAATGCTGGGGATTGAACCCAGGGACATTCTACCTCTGAGCTACATCCCCAGCCCTATTTTATTTTTTATTTTGAAACAGGGTCTCACTAAATTGCTGAGGCTAGACTTGAACCTGTGAACCTCCTGTCTCAGCCTCTGAAGTTCTAGGATTATAGGTGTGTACCACCATACCCAGCTCACATTAGCTTTTGAAACTGGAAAATAATGAAGTCTCAAAACAACCTGGTCCTAAGGGTTTCAGATAATGCATGGTAGACCTATATATAATGTGTATAAAAAGATATGTACTAGCTGGGCATGCTAAAATAAAATAGGGATGGGGGTGTAGCTCAGAGGTGGAATGCTCCTGGGTTCAATCTCCAGTACATAATAATAATAATAATAATAATAATAATAATATATGTACTAAAATAGATTCATGCTTTCTTTGTTCATCTAAAAATATGAATTTTTTTATGGTTAACACAAAAATTGCTCTCATTTATCCTTAATGGCCTAATTTTTCTTTTTTTTGTGGTACTAAGGATTGAACCCAGGGGCATTTTACCTCCGAGCTACATCCCCAGCCTATTTTTTAAAATAGGGTCTCACTAAGTTGTGGAGGGCCTCACTAAGTAGCTGAGGCTGGCCGCGAACCTGGGATTATAAGCGTGCGCCACCATGCCAGGCATAATTTTTCATTTGTATCAAGCTACCATAAAGTAACTTTGTATTGGATGTTTCCAGTTTATTGCTTCATATCTTTTTTTTTTTTTTTGCGGTACCGGGGATTGAATGCAGGGGCATTCTACCTCCGCGCTACGCCCCTGGCCCTATTTTTTTATACTTTATTTTGAAACCGGGTCTCACGAAATTGTGGAGGGCCTCACTAAGTAGAGAGAGAGAGAGAGGGAGAGAGAGAGCATTCTACTTCTAAGCTACACCCCAGCCCTTTTTATTTTTTGTTTTGAAACAGGGTATTGCTAGGTTACTGAGTCTTGCTACATTGCTGATGCTGTCCTTGAACCAGCGATCCTCCTGTGTTAGCCTCCAAGTACTGGGATTACAGTTATGCACCACCATGCCTTTAAATTTACCAGACACTGCCAAAAGTGGTGATACACACCTATAATCTCAGTACTTGGGAGTGTGAGACAAGAGAGTCCCAGATTTGAGGATAGCCCCAGCAGCTTAGCAAGGCCCTGTTTCAAAATGAAAAATTAGAAACAAAAGGGAGGGTAGCTGAGGATAGCTCAGAGGTAGAATGCCCCTGGGTTCAATTCCCAGTACCAAATAAATAAATTTTCCAGACACGTAAACTCATTTTTCTTTGGTAGACTATTACCCCCCCCCCTTTACTATTGATTGATTCCAAACAAACTTTGTACCTGTCAAAGAAAAGCAGAGCTGGACAGTTGTTAAAACAAACAAACAAACAAAAAAAGATTTTACTCAGGAACTACTGTAGTGGGGGAAAAAGACCTCTGCATAGAACTGGGCTTAATTATGAATACAGCATGGACAAGCAGAGATTTATAGCCAAATAAAGGGGGGAGGGATCAGTGGATGGAAAATTACTGAGAGGAAACATCAGGGGTAAAGGAGAATTTTTGGCTAAACGCACCTTGTAAGATTCTTGGTGACGGCAGGCCTGGGTGATCAGATATCACCTGGGAGATAGATGAGGGTAAGGAAATTCGAATGGCTATTTAGGATGATTAGATATTGAGGGAGGAGGGATTCTGGCTAATTTAACAGGATTCTTTTTTTGTGTGTGTGTGGTACTGGGAACCCAGAGGCATTCTACCTCCAAGCTCCACCCCACTCCTGTTTTATTTTTATTTTGAAACAGGGTCTTGCTAGGTTACTGAGAGTTTCATTAAGTTGCTGAGATTGGCCACTAACCTGCGATCCTCCTGTCTCAGCCTCTCAAGTACTGGAATTACAGGCTTGGGCCACCACACTCAGCTTAACGGGATTCTTGCTACTGCTGGGCACTAAAGGACAAGGACTAAGGATGGGGCCTTAGTGAAGAAGTGTTTCAGATGACCCTGTCTTGAGGTTTGGTCAGGAGAGTTTTTGTCAGTTCCTGAGGTCTGAGAATTTTTTACTTTTGAGAGAGAGAGAGAGAGAGAGAGAGGGAGAGGGAGGGAGGGAGGAGGGAGAGGAGAGAGAGTGCGCATGCACCCGCGCATGTGCTGAGGCTGGCCGCGAACCTGGATCCTCCGGTCTCCGCCTCCCAAAGTACTGGGATTACAAGCGTGCTCCACCACGCCCGGCTTATTAGCTATTTTTTAATAGTTATTAGTTAGCTATTTGTATTGAAAGTGAACACTGTGTTCCTTGAGAAACAGTTCACCAATTATTGAAATATACTGCTGTAATAACAAGTAAGTTAATTATTCTCTTATGTAAGAAAAGGGCAGGGAGAAGTGATGTTAAATAATTTACATTTAGACAATTTTAATCATCTGTTAAGTTGGGAAACATTGTCTTTGTTTTTTGTTGGAATAAGGAGATCTTATTTGTTTGTGATGCTTGGCTTTTGACTCACAGCCTGTGTAATGTAGTATTAATTTTGGACTGATAGCCCATCTCTGAGATGAGATTTCTTGGGGAGAGCATATTGGCAGGGTTTAGACAGCAGAGAAGGTGTTTTCCTCATAAAATATTGATGAGCATATAACTAAGTGATATTAGTGTACTTAGCTTAAAATACTACCTGAATACTTTTAGAACCTAAGATGTCAAAAAAGTATTCTTGGCTTTACTCCTAAATAAATACAAGGAATTTATTTATGATGAGAATGCCAAGTTCTCCATATGTGAACTGGATGAATTAATTTCCAGTTCTCATGGTACAGAGTTCTACTTAGTTCCCCCACCTCCCCTTGTTTAGAGTAACAGTTTTATTCAGACTGGTCAAATCCTTCACACATGATGCCATTGTCTCTAAAGGCTGGTTTCTCATTCATATGACCACTGTACCAGTTTTTTGAGATACTTATTAAGTGCAA
This sequence comes from Glis glis, assembly GCA_004027185.1. NCBI lineage: Eukaryota > Metazoa > Chordata > Mammalia > Rodentia > Gliridae > Glis > Glis glis. Next base: position 19,031 of record PVJS01002022.1, read on the forward strand.
TTAGTATAATAAATATGACCTTTTTTTTACACTCCAGCAACTTAAAAGTTAAAACAAATACAGGGATCTTTAGGAATCTATCCCTGTATCCTGTGTGATACAAAGCTTTAATTAAGGGCTGAGGATGTAGCTCAGTGGTAGGGCATGTGTTTAGTATGATGAGGCCCATCAAAAATTTTTCCCCTCATGGGTTGAGTAATATAATTTACTTATTTATTTGTTTATTATTGATTGATTGATTGATTGATGGTTGTACTGGGTATTGAACCCAGGGGCATTCTACCTTTGAGCCATACTCCCCCAACCCTGTTTTATTTTTTGATTTGAAACAGGGTCTCGCTCGGTTGTTGGGAATCTCACTATTTGCTGAGGCTGGCCTTGAACCTGTAGTCTTCCTGTCTCAACCTCCCAAGTACTAGGATTACAGGCATACACCACCACACCTGGCTTATTTATTTATTTAGGATGGTGCTGGGTATCAAACGCAGGGCTTTGCTTATGTTAGGTGTGTGCTTTACCATTTAACTATACTCTCAGCCTTGAGTCATAGGATTTAGAGGTCAACTAATCCAGTCTTCCTGTTTTGCAGATTGGAAAATTTAGGACTAGAGGAGAAATACAGGATTAGACTTTCACATCCTTTCTTTTTTTGTTCAGTGTACTTTTTTCAGTTGCTATTTGACTTTTCCCCTCATCCCATTGCTGGAACCTGGCTGTGCTGTTTTTCTACCTCTCACATCCAAATTAAAAGAAGTAGGAGTAACCTTGCATTCCTTTAATCCTTTACTTAATTACTGTGAGGAGGTTTCCCCCATTTTCCTACAGTGCCACTGTGGTAGGTATGCCTTATTTAACTAAGGATTCATAGATTTAGCACCATCTTGCTCTCCATAAAAGGTGTTTTATGAATCCAAATGTTATGAATTTGAAACTTTTTTCACTCCATGTTTCATCTGTTCTCTGTGATTGCTGGTGTCTTAATAAAACTGCACCTTCATGTTATTTGCACAGGTATTACAGGCAATGGGATACCCAACAGGCTTTGATGCAGATATTGAATGTATGAGTTCCGATGAGAAATCAGACAATGAAAGCAAAAATGAAACAGTGTCTTCAAACTCAAGCAATAATACTGGAAATTCTACAACTGAAACCTCCAGTACCTTAGAGGTATACTTACGTTTTCCCCCCTAGGAAAATACTATGTGTGCATTATAGAAGTTTGAGAGATGTGGGAAAGAATAAGTAAGAAAATCAAAAGCATGTATAAATCTGTGTATTCTAGAGGTAGACATTATTAATATTTTTATTGACTTCCACCCAGATTTATTTCATGAATATTTTTGTGAAGACAGTCATATTTTTATGCAGTTTTACTTTTTGATTTTTTTCCCCAAAAGTATCTATCATAATAGTATACTGCACAACACATGAATATACACTCATTTAGCTAGCATTTTTCTGTTACTGGCTAGATTGTTCTGTTCTGTACATACTAGATGGCTGCATCTAGTATGTCACAATTGTAAGTATCAAGAGTATCAACAATAACTGAAGAGCAAAAAACTAAAAGGTCTAGTGGAGGAAACCTGGGATTATTGAAGTGTATGTAAGCTATGGGGAGAAGGGGTATTGGGTCATCATTTAGTTGGTCCACACCTAAAGGAAGGCATAGCCTGCCCCAGAATGCACCTCAGCATCTGAGGAAGTTCTTACCTGTAAGCTTACTGCCACAGATAATAGAATGCGGGTGAAAACCAAGTACTGAGGATGCATAGCAAGCATATTGGAGGATTCACGGAACACTTCTTTACTTCATTCTCTGTAAAGAAAATTGGCTTTAGTGTATCAGCAAGAACTTTTAAAATTTAAAAATTTTGTCTTTTGTAAGAATAAGTATTTATTAAGGTTTAATAGAATAATTTTTTTCAGCCCATAAATCCTTTTTAATACCTGCTTGGCTCTAGGGGCTGCTTACATTGTATCCAGAGCCTAAAGATGCTCCCAGGCTAGAAGGGCAAAAGACATGTTTATAACAATTGATAATATAATGTGATAAAGCATTGTGATTGCAAAGTGAATATATAACGTGGTTGAAATCTCAAAGGAGGAAGTGGTTGTGTGACTGCTACACACACTCACAGAGTCATGTAAAATCAGGTAGTACAATGTGAACAAGGTTTTAGGTGGTGAGTTTTGCCATGTGGGGAAGAGTCGTTGAAAGAAGTGTTCTAGGTTACATGTTTGAGAAGGTACAAGTGGTCCCAGTGTGGAGAAGGATTGTTGGGGGTTGAAGCCTGAGAATAATACACTAGACTCTCCTTTGGATGCTGTGGAGGACAGACATGGCACCTGGCTGAGAGAACACTGCTTGTTCACAGGGCAAGGTGTTGTTTTGCCATCATTGTTAGGCATACCGAGGGAAGGAAGGGCTCGTAAATCATGAGGTTCAGACCGCTAAGTACAAAGGGACTTAGGAAGGGAGAGAGGTGTTTGGGCTGCACTAATCTCCACCTGTGTATATGGAGGTTTTGGTATTGGCTCCATCTATACTTTGTTACTGTATAATGTGGTAATAATGGCAGGGAGGGAAAGCCCTGAGTTTTTTCTTCCTTAAAAGTTGATTACTGTTGATTAAAATTTTTGTGTGTGTGCTGGGAATGGAACCCAGGGCCTTATACATGCTAAGCATGTACTCTACTACTGAGCTACACCCCTAGCCCTAATATTCAAATATTTTTATACCTGGCCTCATTTTTATAAAACTTTTTATGTTTGGAAAGCAGAGAGTGATTAATATAGATCTAGTTTCAAAAATTATTCATTAACGCTTAAACATGGAGTCTGGAAATTTGCCATGAAATTATCAAAATGCAAAATATGAAAACTGATCAGGAAGGAATGTTTATTGCAAAAGACCCAGGAATGTTTATTAAACTTTCCCTGAAAATTGTCCATTGTTTCACTTCTGCAGCACCAACTACTAGCAATCAATAGAGAACTTTATTAAAAGAAATTTGATATCCAGTAGGCCTATATTGCAAATAATACTTTTGGACATTCATTTTGTTTGTTCAGCATTTTTTTGATCAATTACTGTGGTAATCTCTGACCTCAAAAAGTATGTATTCAGCCGGGCATGGTGGTGCAACCTGTAATCCTAATACTTGGGAGGCTGATAACAGGAGGATCGCAGGTTTGTGACCAGCCTCAGCAACTTAGCAAGGCCCTCAGCAACTTAGTGAGACCTTGTTTCAAAATAAAAAAATAAAATAGGGTTGGGGGTGTAGCTTGGAGGTAGAATGTCCCTGGGTTCAATCCCCACTACCCCCCCCCCAGAAATGTACGCAATCTTTGGGTCTTTCCATTCTCAAAATTATATCTATAGCATTTTGTGGGGTATTTTGTTGTCATTGTTAGCCTCTCTCTTCATTTGAGCTTTCACACTCTTACATAAATTACTTATTTTTCCTACTTGTAATCTTATCCTTCTTTAAGCTAGTTCTACCACTGCTAGAGTGATTTTTTTTTTTACAATATAAGTCTAATCACGTTAGTTGCCAGTTTAAGCTCTTTTTAGTCCCCATTGTCTCTGATAAAGTTGAAGCTCATTTTGTTGGCAAAGTCCTATGTCATATGGTCCCTTCCAGGGTGTTTCTAATCAGGCCCTAGCACACTAACTTCTTCTCCTCACTCCCTTATATCGCCAAGGGAACTTCCTCTCATTCCCCAAGCAAATGTTCTTTGCCTCTCATGGGCCTTTGCTATTTCTCCTGTCCCAAATGTCCTTTCCTCTTGATTCCTTCTGATGGTGGTGTGGTACTTAACCCTTTAAGGTCAGGCTTACAAAATAAAGAATTAAAAATAGGGCCGGGGGTGTAGCCCGGAGGTAGAATGCCCCTGGGTTCAATCCCCAGTACCGCAAAAAAAAAAAAAATTCAGAATCCATAGTCTGTAGCCTATTGTTTTTACTTTCAGTGCCCTTACATCTGTTTAGTAATTGAGAGGTTTATAGTAACATTTCCCTCCCACATCTCAAATTGAGAGTTATTTCTTCCTAACCCTAAAGATAAAAAGCAGTGAACCCTTAGGCATCATGTTAATTCCAGTAGTTCTGTCCTCTTTGTTAGTCATTTAGAGTGTCATCCCTAGGTCATGAGCAACACAGATCAGACCCTGGACTGACCTGGAACGTACATTGGTCTTGCCTACTTGTCTTGTGGAGATAGCCCTGCTTCAAAGGCAGGCGGGCCAGGTGACTGCAGCATTTACTGCTTGTAGAGTTTCCACACGTTTGATGGTACTTTGGCTTCAGTGTACAGAGGTGACTCAGCATCTACCTGTTTTAAAGTTGAATTTTTGATCTTCCTTTTTTAGCATAATTGTATTAATAAGAAATTTAATATTCTAAAATCTTACTTGGTTGAAACTCCAGCTTCTCTTTCTCTTTTAGGTAAGAACTCAGGGCCCTATCCTCACTGCAAGTGGCAAAAATCCCGTAATGGAGCTCAATGAAAAAAGAAGAGGTCTCAAGTATGAACTCATCTCAGAGACTGGTGGAAGCCACGACAAGCGCTTTGTAATGGAGGTGTGTTCCTACATACATGCTGGCCTCACTTTTCTTCCCACAGACAGGGTATCCTGAACTTGCTTATAAAAAGGTTTTAGACTCCATCAGTTCTTTTGGTACTATTTGATTTCTGGTGTTTCCATGTTTTGATATGTTTAAATTAAAACCACATGGAGAAATTACATGGGATAATTGCAAAGTGACGTTCTTGATTTCAGGTAGAAGTCGATGGACAGAAATTCAGAGGCGCAGGTCCAAATAAGAAAGTGGCAAAGGCAAGTGCAGCTTTAGCTGCCCTGGAGAAGCTGTTTTCTGGACCCAATGCAGCAAATAATAAGAAAAAGAAGATTATTCCTCAGGTACCAGCTAAACCAAACCTCTGCAATACTTTTGAAAAGTGTAACAGAAATTAAAATCCTGTCCATATGCTGCTTTAGCTTTTTCTGAAGTTGTTTCTTTTTGATGAATTTGGCAGCTTATTTTTGGGTTAGGTCATGAATGATATACATATATATCAAGACCAGTGGTTTCTATTCTGTGGTTTTTGTAGGCAAATTATGTATAGAAAAGAGAGACTGCTGGCATTGTTTGGAGGGTTGAGGTCATTCTTTTTTTTTTTTTTTGCGGTACCGGAGGTTGAACGCAGGGGCGTTCTACCTCCGCGCTACGCCCCCGGCCCTATTTTTTTATACTTTTATTTTGAAACCGGGTCTCACGAAGTTGCGGAGGGCCTCATTAAGGAGAGAGAGACAGGGAGAGAGAGAGAGAGACAGGGAGAGAGAGAGCGAGAGAGCTGAGGCTGGCCACGAACCCGGATCCTCCGGTCTCTGCCTCCCAAAGTACTGGGATTATAAGCGTGCGCCACCACGCCCGGCCCGAGGTCATTCTTGATGAGGTGTAGGGTATTGAAGTATTTTGGGCTTTTTCAGTAGGTGAGCATTTGTCCAGTAGGGGAGCTGCCACACTGCCCAGGGCTCACTTTTCTTGGAGTCCTCTCCCACTTACTCTCTAGTGCGTCCTTTGCATTATTTGAGAGATTCCTCTGTAGGCATCTTAAAACGTGGCACTGTGTTGCTTCTGTAAATTACTGGCTGCAAATGTCAGTGCCACTGGAGGCTTAGGATTTTTGCAAGATATTTAGAAAAATGGCCTCCTAACTACATGCTTTTGGATATGAGATTCTTTCGTCCCTTCATTTGTGCATCAAAAAATATTTTTTAGGCATGTACTGTGTGCATGATTATAAAGAGAAAAAGAGATACATAAGTAAATATAAAACACATTCTGTGTACCATGGAGAGCGCTGGTGTAATAATGTCTGAATATATTATGTGATGGGAACAAATGCATTAAAAATGCTTAGACTAATAGAAGGAACTTAGACTATTTAAGTTTTTGTGTTAAGCATTATATTTAGATCCTTTTACATGTGCTAAATTCATTGTAGGAGGGTAGAATTGATTTTATCTTACAGAAGAGGAAGCTAATTGATGGTAGAGGTTCCCTTTGAAACCAGTCTTCTCTGTCCAAAGGCCATGGGCATTTTGTTGCATGTTATATCCATCTAGACATTTGTTTTGTAAAAGTTAAACTTCTTGTATCAGTACAGCTGTAATATACACTGCTTAAGTTCTAGGATTCAAAATGTAAGCAGAGAAAGTTAACTTTTACTAAGATTAAATAAAAATAAAGGCTTTAAATTATAGTGGTACACATATTCCACCTCCAAGCTACACCCCTGGCCCTATTTTTTATACTTTATTTTGAAACCGGGTCTCACGAAGTTGCGGAGGGCCTCACTAAGTAGCTGAGGCTGGCCTCGAACCCGGATCCTCCGGTTTCCGCCTCCCAAGTACTGGGATTACATGCGTGCGCCACCATGCCCGGCTTTGTTCTTTATTTTGAAACAGGGTCTCACTAAGTTGCGGAGGCCTCACTAAGTAACTGAGGCTGACCTCGAACCCGGATCCTCCTTTCTCAGCCTCCCAAGTACTGGGATTACAAGCGTGCGCCACCACGCCCAGCTCCTAAAATATTTTTGTAAATATGGGATAAATTATGTTCTAGAGTAAGTAGAAAAATAATGGCTACATTACTTTGTTTTGTTTTTATCCCCATGGATTGCATCTTATATTTGGTCAGTTAATTTTAGTGTTGAAAAAGCCTAATTCAAGTATTTATTATGTAGTTTTTTTCTGATCATGTGAGTTCGATCTGTATGGAATGAGTCTGTTACTGCCAAATCTTTGCTTCCTGACTATTTTTGACTAAGCTGTGTTTAAAGAAAAAGAAGGGGGAAAAAAGGTCTGCATGAAGTTCACTCACTTTTAGAAATTTTCCATACTAGAAGCTGTAAAACTCATGTTTGACAGCCAAGAAGAGGTCTATTTTGAACATGTGGATTGTGGGTTGGTTTATTTCAGGCAAAAAGAAAGTGGATGTCCCTGTGTATGATATATTCGACCTTGAAAGTGTCTTCTGGCTAATCATATCAGAGATAGTGGCTATCCTGAGAGGAAGAAAGGATGATGATTTTTCCATGTGAGATGAATGTGTGTATCCTCTATTTCCATCAGTTTCCAAAGTTTCCAAGCTCTGTTAACAGTGCACTTTGAGGCTCTGCACCATTTTCCTTGTACCTTGTTTATAGTAGGGACTCTTAGTAGTTTCTAGCTTGAGTTTTTATTGTGTTTTTGCACTAAAAAAAAACCCCAGAAAACTAAAATTTAAAACTAGACACCTTGATTTTCTTAACATTTTCCCTTTGTGAAAGGGGTGTTTTAGCAGTGTGGTGGGTTGTTGCTCCTTGATTTATCAGTTCTGATTTTCAAATTGCTTTCATGTCTTCATTATGGTTTCTACTCTAAAATAAGGAAAATTAAGTGGGTATGATTATCCTTATTTTATAGTCAATGGGAAGGCAGAGACAGAGAGAGAGGGAGATAGAGATGTATTATGTGACTTCACCTATCCTATAGCATTTTAGAGCAAGAAGGGGTTTTGGAGGTGGTATTTATTTAATGACCATACAGATGTATACATACTAGACACACGTACATACAGTAGAAGAAACAGGCCCAGAGAAAACCATGACTTTCCTGAGGTCACAAATGAAGAACTAGAATTCTTATCTTTGGTGTTCCTGTCTTAGTCTGTTCTTTTTTTTTAACCCCACCTAGGTTCATAGCTAATTCTAGGTAGTTTGTTCCTGGGATATTTTCTGCCCACACGCAGAAATGGCTCTCCAGCTTAGGTGGCAAGTGTCTATAATTACTTTAGTCAGGCCTAAAATGACTTTGGATGTGATTGACTACTGAAGTTTGGGGGTAGAATATGAACTCCTTCTGGGTAACCTTCAAGTGAAAAGGAGTTACTTGCATTGTTTTTGTGTGCCCAGCATATTCTTCAGCTCTGTTAGGTGGGTGTCACTTTTTATTTGCATATAATATATTGAAGATCCTAGTTACAAATGGCTCATTGTCTCATCTGCAGACCCATAGTTTCTCATGGTGGTAGTACATCAGAGAAATGAGAGGCTGATGGTTCTTTTCTCTCAATGATGAAAATATGTTACTTTTTACAGGCAAAGGGTGTTGTGAATACAGCTGTGTCTGCAGCAGTCCAGGCAGTTCGGGGCAGAGGAAGAGGAACTCTGACAAGGGGAGCTTTCGTTGGGGCTACAGCTGCTCCTGGCTACATAGCTCCAGGTTAGTACTACCTGTAGGATACCAGCTGCCTCTTCTCATCCCATATCTGAATAACAGCATCCCCTTCATTTTGCAAGGTTATATAGGGTTTGTGGAAACATAACACAGGTATAAGAAGATAATTTACAGAATGTCATAGGTTTTCTCCTGGAATCTGCTGAATAATTAGAGCCTTCCTGGGGGAAGATAACCAGAAGAGCAATATTGCAAGGAAACACATATTGAGAAGGAGGAATCTAAAAGTTATTCCACAGATAGAGGGCTTTGGACATCCGAACAAGTTGTTTTCTATGGGGTCATGGAAATCATGTTGGGTATGCCAGGAGAGAAAGTTAGGAAGTTTTCTTAATTGGAGTAAAGCCTAGCATTATTAGCATTTGCTAAATTCAGTGTTTGAGAACCATCAAAAAAGCAAAAGAAGTACAAGAAAGTATCCAGAACTTACCATATACCAGGTATTTTCATATAAATGACTTCATTTAATTATTTTTAATCTTCACAATGTTTCCTCAAGTAGAAATTAATTTCCAGGTAAAGAAATTGATATTTAGGGGGAGATAGGCAGCCAACCCCAGGTGAAACAACTGCTGAGCAGTAGTGTTGTAAGGATTTGAATGTATCAGAAAACTGTCCTTTCCCTGCCTTCTGTTTCATCCATATGTCATTTCATTGTGGCAGTGGATGTACAGCTATCTAGTTAAAATGTTCTTCACATTATTGAAACTACATAACTTTTCACTTGACAAGTAAGCCACTTGTAGTTTGGGATCAAGATGGAATTATTACAAAGATTGGGTCTTTTTTTTTTTTTTTTTGCGGTACCGGGGATTGAACCCAGAGTCATTCTACCTCCGCGCTACACCCCCGGCCCTATTTTTCTATCCTTTATTTTGAAACTGGGTCTCACGAAGTTGTGGAGGGCCTCACTAGGTAGAGAAAGGGAGAGAGAGAGAGAGAGAGAGCGAGCTGAGGCTGGCCGCGAACCCGGATCCTCCAGTCCCCGCCTCCCAAAGTACTGGTATTACAAGCGTGCGCCACCACGCCCGGCTCAAAGATTGGGTCTTATCCAGTTGTTATTGTCTAAGTAACATCCCTAAGAGTTCCCTTAGATTATGTTTTCCTCTTAGAATTAGAATAGGCAATTTGGAAAATTTTATGTATGATGTAGCTTTGGAATTACACCTATAGAAGTTGACCCCAGGCATACCACTCAAAGGTTTGTCTTATAAAGAGTGTGCCTGCTTTGTCACACATGTGCCAGATGTGGAATTTGCTCTCATGCAGCTTAGGGTATGAAGGGTGAGGCATGTTAATCAAGTGATAAAAATTATAAACTGAGATGAGTCTTATGAAGAAGGACTTCATGCTGTGAGGGCATGTAACAGAGGACCCTGATGTAGTCTACTGGTCCCTGAAGGCTCCCCTGAAGAAGCGACACTGGAACAGAGCATTGGAGAATGAGTAGGTGTTAACTCAGAGAGGACTGGGATGGAGGAGTGTTGCACACAGAGGGAATAACAGGTGCCAAGAACCCTGTGTTGGTGGTGGTGGGGAACTTGGCTCATTTGAAGAAGCAGAACAAGGCCAAAATGTCTAGACTGTGGAAAGCAATGTGTAAGAGGAGAAAACGGGGAATGGGGAATAATGTGAGTTAAAGTTGGCGACTCAGCCCCAGTCCTAGAGGCTGTGGCTTGGATTTTGGTTTTAGAATTCTAAGTGTAGTGGGAAGTCAAGAAGGAGAGACGTGACAAGGTTGGACTTTATTTGTAAAGATCACTCTTTCTATAGCATGAAGAGTAGATTACAGGGACAGGCATGAGCATGACAAGACTAGTTAGAAGGCTATTGCAGATGAGTCACCCAGGCAGGAGTCAGTGGCCCAGGGAGTAGATGGGAGGCAAGAAGTGAAGGAATGTTGAGGAAGCAAAATTTATGTGTTGAATATATAGAATGAAAATGAGCGAGGCTTCGAGAGTATTGCCTAAAAATTTTTAGCTAGAGAAACTGGGTGGGAAGATTGTGCCATTTAATGAGATAGAGAACACTAGAAGATGAATGCTGGGGGGAATGAAAAATGGCATGAGTTTCTTATAGTGTGATACAATTATGTGTCAAAAATTAAGACATTCTTCTGTGAATCTCACTTTCTCTACTGAAATTTTTTTTAGTCTCTTGCATTATAGAAAAGGGAAAGCTTTCATTAAACAATAATGGGCAGGTTATTGAGGTGAACCTTGCTCGTCTTTGAGGGCATATTCCATTGGGGCTTAATCTGGTCATGTCTGTTGTTGCTGGATCTTGGGCTGTTTGCCTTCTGCTCAAGGGATAGGTGATGTGGTGTAGCCATCATGAGAGGAATTTTTTGTGCCACCTTGTTCCCTTGACTTCTGCAAGGACTGAATCCTAAAGCTATAAAAAAGGAAGTTCTTAGAGGGGTGTGGTGGCACACACCTGTACTTGGGAGGATGAGACAGGATGATCACAGGTTTGAGGCTAGCCTCAGTGACTTAGCAAGACTCTCAGTAACTGGGCATTCAGAGGTGACTTAGACCCTGTTTCAAAACAAAAAAAGGGCTGGGGGTGTAGCTCAGGTAGAATGCCCCTGGGCTCAGTCCCTACTAACACACACACACACACACACACACGTTCTTTAAAGGCATAGAGAAGCTTCAGGTTAGGTGAGTTTAGTTTATGAATAGGTTATATCTTTGTTTGTGGAATATATTTTGTGTATTGACTGTCGTAGGTATTTTTACATGTATTAATTAAATTCTCCTTCCCACTCAGTTACTGCACATGACCCTGGGGCTCAGAGAAGTTAAATAACAGATGCAGTTCACACACCTTGCTAGTAAAAGGTGAAGTCAGGATTAGAATCCTAATGGCCTGATCAGTGACCAGCTAAGTAGTTACATTTAATCTTTTTTAAGGGAGGTTTTGGTAAACCCTTAAAACTAGCCTTAGCAAAAAAGCTCTCATTTCTTAGAATAGATTCGATAGACAGCCTTTGTTTTAAAGCATTAATTTCTCTTTTGGTCCCTGCCACTATCTCCTGTTCCTACTGCTTATTTCAGCTGCATTATGCCCTTTGAAATAGACAATTTAGTGATCAGTAAGACTGAGTCATGCTCCCCCAGTTTTATACTATTTAAGTTTAGACTAAAAAGTAAAAAACTGTCACCCCTCAGGAAATATTTTTATTTGGAGCCTAAAAGTAGTTTACTTCTTTAGCATATAGTTGAGAGCTTTGTCTCAAATAGGAGATTGAGACCTGGGCCTTCAGAGGTGACTCAGACCCAGCCCTGCCCAGTGAATGCTCAGGGTCAGGTGGGGCAGGTAAGCACAGGGTAGCATGTTGTAAGCTGCAATTTGGGGCAAGCAAAGGAGTGAACAGCAAGCCTGGAAGACTTCCCAGGGGAGGTGATACTTGATTGAAATCTTAAGGATGAGTTGCAGTTGGTCCTCTAGAGTAGGAAAAAAGGCATTCCAAGCAGCAGAAATGGTTCTAGAAAAAGTTGTTATAATTTTTTTTTTTTTTGCAGTACTGGGGATTGAACCCAGGGGCATTCTACCTCCAAGCTTCACCCCCAGCCCTATTTTTTATTCTTTATTTTGAAACAGGGTCTCACTAAGTTGTAGAGGGCCTCACTAAGTAGCTAAGGTTGGCCGCGAACCCGGATCCTCTGGTCTCAGCCTTCCAAGTGCTGGGATTACTAGTGTGCGCCACCACATCCAGCTCAAGTTATAATTTTGAAGGAAAAAAAAAAAGATCTGGATTTGTTTTGGGTATGGGTTTGTGTAGGGTCCATGTAGATATTGTACCCTTATTCTGTGTTAGAAACCATTTTTTTCTAGACATTTACCTAAGCAATTTGTATTTATATAATTTTAAGGGTTTTTTTGGCGGTACTGGGGATTGAACCCTGGGGCATTCTACCTCCGGGCTTCACCCTCAGCCCTGTTTTTTATTCTTTATTTTTGAAACAGGGTCTCACTAAGGTTGCAGAGGGCCTCACTAAGTAGCTGAGGCTGGCTGTGAACCGGATCCTCTAGTCTCAGCCTCCCAAGTACTGGAATTACAAGCAGCGCCCCCACGCCCGGCTTAAGTTGTTTTTTGAATACTTAAAAACTGTAGCTTCTAGCCGGGGCGTGGTGGCGCACGCTTGTAATCCCAGTACTTAGGGAGGCGGAGACCAGAGGATCCGGGTTTGCGGCCAGCCTCAGCACTACCTCTACCTCTACCTCTACTTCTACCTCTACCTAGTGAGGCCCTCCACAACTTCTTGAGACCCAGTTTCAAAATAAAGAATAAAAAATAGGGCCGGGGGTGTAGCGCGGAGGTAGAATGCCCCTGGGTTCAATCCCTGGTACCGCAAACAAACAAACAAACAAACAAACAAACAAATGAAAAACAAAAAAAAACCCTGTAGCTTCTATTAGCATGGTATTTCTAACCCCTATAACAATACTATAAAGTAGCTTGGGAGGTTTCTCTTTCTATATTTATTTTTTCGTTACTGGGGATTGAACCCAGGGGCATTCTACCTCTGAGCTACACCCCCAGCCCTATTTTATTTTTTATTTTGAAACAGGGTCTCACTAAATTGTGGAGGGCCTTCCTAAGTTGCTGAGGCTGGTGGTGAACCTGTTATCCTCCTGTCTCAGCCCTCTAAGTGCTGGGATTTCAGTTGTGTACAACCATATCCTACTGAGGTTTCCCATTTTAAAGATGAGAAAATGGCAACTCATTATTTTTCTAAGTGAGGATATTTAGGAAATTAGTGCCAGAACTAGTTGGTTCAAAAACATCTGTAGCTGGCCGTGGTGGTGCATGCCTGTAATCTCAGCTACTCAGGAGGTTGAGAAGGGAGGATTGTAAGTGCAGGGTCAGCCTGGGGACCTTTGAGAGACATGTCTCAAAATACAGAGAGTTAGGGATGTAGCTCAATGGTAGAGGTCCCTGGGTTCAGTCCCCAGTACTGGTGGGGGGTGGGGAGGAGTATGTGTTCTTTATACTAGTTTTTACTTAATAATATGAACATTTTTCATAGGCATCAGATGCTAATGTCATGTTCACCAACATTTACTGGGAGACATTGTGCTAGGGGGCCTGGCATTCAGTTATCAATAAGTTGTGGATGTTGTCCTTGGCATTTGAGATCTCAGCCTTCTTTGTTACTGTTTTCTGAAATGAGATTTGGAAAATTCTGTAATCCAACTTTGAGAAATTGGTAATTTGAGTGGTTTTAAATATTCTTTTATTCAACAATTGCTATACATTCTGCTAAGTTCAGATGATGCAAAGATTAGTAAGATTTGGTCTCTGCCAGTCTAGTGGGGAACATAGACATAGTTGATAATTACAGTACAGTGTGAAAATGCAGTGAAAGACTTGAGATGTGAAGGATATTGTGAGAGGTCATGGTAAGAGGCTTCTGTATCAAGCAGACATAGAGAGCGGCTAGACTAGGGCCACTCTGGGAATGAATCTTATCCATCCAACTTCTGGAAGAAGTTCTCAGGGCATAGAGTTCCCAGCCAGGTGGAGCTTGCAAATTGGTCAGTGCCGATTACCCTTGGTCCTGAACTGATCTGCTTTCTTTTTCTCTGTACTAGGCTATGGAACACCTTATGGTTACAGCACAGCTGCCCCTGCCTATGGTATGTACACCATCTTACTGATTTCTGCTCTTAGTGAATCTATCACAGCAGTCCAAAACACAGTTTGTATCCAGGGTTTTAGTAAATGAATCAGAGGATTTCAGACCTAATCATTCTAGTGACCCAACTTAAATTCCCTTTGAAAATGCCACAACCTTGTGGTTCTTGGTTTGGTTGGAGTTGCTCTTCTCTCTGCTTTGCCTGACTGAAGGATTGCTTGTTCTAATTGCCTGTTTCTGACCATACTGAAATTAAATATTTTAAGTAATTCTTCTTACAGCCAACTTACACTCCATTCAAAGGCTACTGAAGGGCCACCCAGTTTCTAGCTTGGCTGTCTGCCAGTTATATAGCTACATTTAAGTTTTTGGGTTGGAACGGTGTGAACTATGGGTGATTTGAGTCAAGAATAGGAAACACTTCAAATTTGTAGCCATCATCCTTTGCTGTACTTTTTGCTTTGGGGGTGAATTAAATGGATGTCATTGGTACAAGAGAGGAGATGATAGGGGTTCACCAGCAGTGTTCCCTAAGTTCCTTCTGCAGAAAGTTAGTAGTTCATGCTAGAAAACCATAGGCCTGTCTTTTCTCCTCCAAAAAATTATTAAAACAAATGTATAACTGAACCCTAGTGGCCCTTTGGATAACTTTTGAATGAGGTTTATGTGGCAATGGAGGCAGTAGGTTTGGAGTCAGTGATATGCTCTTAAGCATTTTTCCTAACTCAGGTGCTACATGTTATAGAATCAGCCATCTGCAGGATGTTTGTCACTGAGAGAAGATGAGAGCAAGAGAGTATGTGTGCGTGTGTGCGAGAGCATGTGTGTCAGCACGGCCCCAGGCTGGGCGTGCATGCACACATAAGGAAAAGGCCCTCCATGATTGCTGTTTGTGGCATGAATCCTCTACATGAGCCTCAGACCTTCACCTTGTGCTGTTTCTCTTCACACATCAGCTTTGCCATTTTGGTATAGATGGAAAATTATGGGTCCTGAAAACACTGCTAAACTGAAGTTTCATCTGATTTCATAGCTGTGGAAATATTAGAAAATGAATAACTTGACCTCTGCCCATTGAGATGGACAATTTATATTCTGGAAAGATGGATAGAAGTGGCAAGGGTCAGCCATTTTTAGTGAGTTTTCTTTAGGCAAAGTGCAGAGCCTGGACTTAACATCCTTTTCTTTTTATCTCCTCTGGTGCACTCAGGTGTGGCCAAGGCGTCCCCATATTCTGAACTAGAGTGATATGGGGTGATTGGGAATTGGGGACTAATCCAAGCATTGTTTTTACCCACATTCCCTTGTGAATTCAAAGGCTAGCTCCTTTTGATTTGGCCATTTGTTTTTTGCCCTTCAGCTAGCTTCCGGATATCCTGACCACTTTATCCTTCCTGAACTAGATCTGGTCAGTTGGTCCAGGTAGCATATATTCTACTTACTCGCTCTACTGTGTCTTGCGTGAGCACCAGAGCATCTGCCTTCCGAGGCTGGTTTCTGGGTCTGTGCCTTTTAGTCTTACAGTTTCATTCTTTAGTAAAGGTTCACTAGAGCTTATTTTTTCTCTTTAAAACATTTTTTCTCTAGCCTCTAAGTTACATCCATGCTTTCCCTCAGTCTTTTTAATTTTTCTCTCTTGGTCCTCCCTTTCGTCCTTTTAACATTATACTTTTCTCCCTATGGCCTCTGAGCCTCACTCAGTTCAGAAGACTTCTCTTTTCTATGTGCCATATAACTGACTTCCAAAGCTGGTGAAATTTGATGCCCCCATTTTTCACATAAAAGATTTGGTTTTTTAAATGTTACTGTGATGCAAACCTACTAAAATGATGCTTTATTTTGGCTGTAAGGTAAATATGTCTTTTGGCCTTTGTAAAGCTGTTGCATGTGGGGTAATTTCCCTCTGATCATCTGGTGCTCTTGAATACCTGCTGTTGCTGCTTTGTGATTTCTCCATAGGTTAAATATTAGAATAGGAATAGGAGCAGGTTTCAAATCCTGCTTGAGTACGCAGAAGTTTGTGAGGCCACAAGAACGTATTAATTACAAAATTAAGAAAGCAATTAATCTTTCCAGATTTGCCATGCCAATACTGGCAGTAGCCATTAAGAAGATAAACACCTGGTTGTGGCTCCTCTTGGAGCTGTCTTTGGGAAACTGAGGTCTGCACAGAAGGCTGTGTTTTGCATCTTGAAATCCCTGTTTCTCCTTTAATATGTGATGTGCCAAACTGTGAGAACCAATATGGATTTCTAGAGTCACTTTAGAATATTAATAGCATTGCTTTTGATCTGTAGAATTCATAGCAGCTTACTCAAATGTCATTTTTGAATATCATTCTTCCTATGATGTAGCCATCTTTTAGTAGAAATTATTACCAAATACTAGAGCAGTTTAATAATAGGAGATCTGGGAGAGAATTGTAGGCCTCTTCCAAAGTGGTACATGTTGACTGGCTAATCTGGAAAAGGTTAATGATAATTATTGTACGATTTTTTTAACCTGAAATTTTTGAGTATTAAACTTATTTGGAGTCCTCTCCGTTTCTTTTCTCTGTAGGTTTGCCCAAGAGAATGGTTCTGTTACCCGTTATGAAATTCCCAACATATCCTGTTCCCCACTACTCATTCTTTTAGCAAATGACAGAAGCTCATTCCTATTGAACAACAATACAGTACAATACAGAATGTTAGAGAAAAAGCCTTTTTATCCTGCTTTCTTTGAACACATACTTGATCAAAATTATTTGTAAAGAACATCTTTCCTACTTTTTGATTTTAACAAATGCAAATTTAGTTCTCTAAAACTTGAAAACAAACAAAAAAGATAAACCAGTTCTGTGAAACGGTACCTCATTTCTGAAAAATAATTTATACCAGCCCTTCTGTTCTAGGGAAATAAAAGTCTAGCAGTTCAAAGTTTTAAGTTTTAAGAGAGTATCAGATTATGTAAAATTAAATTTGTGAAGGATGTATAGAGTCTCAAACACTGATCACAAATAAACTGCTTTGTTGTAACACAGAGTACTGCCTGGTTCCTGACGCAGTCACTGATTCTTAGCTGATTGATATGTACTTGCCCCAGGGCACTTTAATTTGGGCTGTAGTTATTTTTTTTTAATACAGTAGAGACTTTTCATTTAAACTTTAACTTTGTAAATATCGAAGTGTGTAATTAAAGCCAATAAAATATGGGTTTGAATATTGTTTTAGCTTATTATTTTTGATATGTTTTGGTATCAAATTATAAGGAATCGCAAGCTAATAATAACTTAGCCCTAGAAACCCATTCATTTGTAAGCAAACTGCTAATACAAAGCAAAAGTGATTGTTAGTTTGAGCCAGTCTACTTAACTTTGTAAGCCCTTTGTACTCTGGTTGTACAAGGGTGTCCCCATGATAAAGGTTACATTCTGTTATCCAAGCATTGCTTATTAAAATGATGGCACTACCCAGAGATGGGGAAGGAGGAATGTGATTATTTTAGTTTACGAATTTACAAGTCTTAAAAATAAATTAATCAATCACCCTCTTTTGTTCTTGTGGCCTTCTTCACTCTGTAAGATACTGTGTTCACTCTCTGGCTTTTATCATGCAGATAGAAGATTAGCAATTTTTCTGGGATTCCTTAAAGGGTCTCCTTTCCTCTTCAATTACATCAGAATCTAAAGCAGCAACAGAGTCCCCATAAAAACTTGCTCTTCAATTGTCCCAGTTCTTGTTGAGTGCTGCTGTGAAAAGTGACAGGTTTCAGCCATGGGTCAGCATTTATTTTTAAGGTAACTGATTATGCTAGTGGAACTTGATCAGTTGGTAACATTGTGCTGTTCTGTAAAGGGTGTAGACCGAAGTCCTCCACTTGCATTCTCACCTTGTTTGGAAAGCCGATGATGTTACTAGAAGGTAATGGTTTCATTAAGGTACTCACCCCCATGAAGGCAGCAGTGTGGTCCCCTGTCACTGTGTCTAAAAATGTCTGCTTTTAGTATGAATTAACTTTCCCTTTTCCCATTAAATTCTGCTTTTCAGAACTGAATAGTGCCCAGTGAAAGTGGGCCTCACAAAATATGTCAAATTTATGTGTCAGATTTCTTTGGGACCACCAAATGAGGGTGAAGTGGGCAAAGTTAACACAAATGTTAGGTCACTTCTCAGATGCATATTCTATAATAATGTGTTTCTTCTTCTTGACCTTTTGTCTTTATTAGTGGTGGGTGATACTTTAATAAAACCTCATCACTTGCTGAAAATAGCTGTAACTTATCATTCTCATCCTGTGCATTAGTGGCTAGACATAAACAAGAAGGGCCCATTTCAGCTGGGAGTTTTCATGTTTCATTGATTCGTTTTGCTGACCTATGGATGAAACAGAGCCATCACTGAGAAGAAAAAGCATGGCTGGTAGTGTCCAGTTTTTATTAATTAAATATTTACAAGAGTCCTCTGTTTTTGGAATACTATTAATTGGCAGCTGCAGTTGTATTGGTATTTGAAATTGATCTTTAAATTTGGATTCCAAGTTGGAATCTCCCTAGAGATTTCTCTTTAGAAAATTCTTTTGAAGTAGCTGACTCTGCTTCATAACTCAACCCCTCTCTGATGGAGAAAAGGGAGCTGTGCTGTTTTCCAACATGATGGCAGTCATTTCAAATGGTTTCTACCAAGTCTTTTTTTTTAATTTTGTTGTTTGTTGGAAGTTACTAACCATGTTGTAAACCTGCCCAGTTGCTGCAAACTTTTACATTTCTCTGCTTTACTTAAAATAATCGAGCTGTCGGTCTTTTGTTAGAAGTGGTAACCATGCAAGTTCAACTGTTTAAATTTTGTAATGAATTAAGTGTCCCCCTACCTTTTGCCCTTCCCACCCCTCCATTTTGTAATGAAAATTCCACTTACAGCTGAAAGAGCAGAGAAATATAAATGAAGCTCTTGGCTTCACCAAATTGCGTGAGATTAACGTAAAGTTTTGCTTCTCTGCTCTTTTCTCCACTGTAGGTGGTTTTTTCATTGACAGCCCCTATTGCCAGCCTCTGAGCGTCGCACCATTTATTATTCACTTGGGCCCTCAAGATTTCTTCTCTGACTTCTAGAACCATCAGGTTGTCTGGCTTGAAATGGCAATTTCTATGTCTTGGTCTTAAGAGCAATGTGACACCCTGAGGCTTTCCAGCTTTCAGATACACCACTCTGACACCTTCTTTTTGAAAGCAATGACTGAGCATTTCAAAGAAGAGCAATACTTTGTCCAAAGCCACGGTGTCTGTTTTAAAACTTTTCCTTTGGAAACCTAGCAATATCTGTACTTAACCCCTTTATAAAGTGTAGCTCTTGTCGGGAAGTTTACAGACCAACATAGAACTTAGATTTAGAAATCGCGTGAGAGCTGTGCTATCTTCTGATACTTTTTAAACTTTTTTAGCACATAAATTGAATAGCTACATTCCTGACTGCGTCAGCTAGCACTATTATAATTTCTCCAAGATAGGGGTCCTCCTTGAAGCCTTATCTTTTGGAGGGGGCTGGCGCCTCGCCAGGGATGTGGCTGGCAGCTTGTGTCTTTTCAGGCTGCAGGAGTGCCCCATCTCTCGTGCCAGGTAATGGTCCAGTAGATTTCCAACATACCTCATGCTGACGAGGTGGAGTGCATAGTATGGAGAAGCAAGGAATCAGGTTGACGTAGTTCCTGACGTCGCTTGTAATCTCTCTCAAATTGTTAACCTGGGGAACAAAACCACTGATCAGTTTTGTAGACATTTGTCTTTTCTTCTTTTTTTAAAACTTGGGTGAATGTTTGAAAATCATGAATCAGTCACCGTTATTAATTGAAGAGCTGGGAATACCTCGTTAATGTATTTTTAAAATTGGTGTTGGACCCTCTGTGTATTTCAGGTTAATACTTTTAAGCAGTTTTCAGCACGTTTATCTCACTTTATTCTCGTTCTCCTCGGACCTTCGTAGCCATATCACTTGTATAAAATAGGCTGAGATATAGTGACTGTAAGCTGTGATCTCAGTATACAAAGGTAAGCTCTTTTATTTTCTGATTAAAGAGAAAAATAATTAACACAACTTGCATATATGACAATCATATATGATGTATTTGCTCTCTTAGGTCTTATGTCATCGCATTACCTTTAAAAATTTTATTTTCTAAATGTAAAATAGTTTTTTTCAGCATTTGTCTTAATACCCTTGTAAATGCTTTTTATTCAGGAGAGACACTTCACATTCACCAAGTATATGTATTTGTGTAGAAACTGAGGCTATAACATGTAAATTACACACACAGGTATCGTTTAAATATAAGAATTCAGTGGCAGGAACAGTTCACCTAAGAAGAATTTAATGACAGGGCACTCTTGGCCAAAGTGCTAGGATTTCAGAAGCAACAAGATTGGCGGTAGTGCTGGTAGGGTCCATATGTGTAGCTGCTACAGACTGAGGAGCAAAGTGCCAATTTCTCAAGGAGAGAACTTCTCTGAGAAATGAAAATCTCTGATCTGTGTTGTATGCCCCAATACAACGACAGCAAGAAGCCATAAAAAAAGCAATAGAAAATGAAAATAAACCAAACTATTATGGTAACTATGGGAAAATATATAATTGACTGAGTTAAGCTCATTCTTTGCTGAATCAATTTTAGCAAGACTCAGAAAGGTGAATACCGAGTCTGCAGAGACCAAAAAGACGTAAAGCAATTCATCTGTCTCTTCTAGGCTAGGTAGCTAGAATATTTATTTCCCACCTCATTCAACCATCTTGGCGTTTATTTAAAAGATGTGAGGGTCAGGCCAAATATTTTAATAAGGACTTGCTTCGTTTAGTATCTCCATAAATGCATTTCATTATGTATTAGCTGTTCTGTGCTAAGGTTGTATTTGATATAGATTAAAATGAATTTCATGTTTTATATTTGTTTCTAAGTAGCAGTTTCTGTTTATTATTAACTTTAAGGTTGCTGGAACAACTTTTCCCCCATACAGAATCTGTATGCATATTTCATGGGGGCTTTGGCATCTGTAAAGTATGCAAGGTAGAGCTGACTAGTTCTAAGTGCAGCCCAGCCCTGCTCAAGCAGCCCAGTGCCTACTGTGTGCCAGGCCCTAATCTAGGTATGAGAGAACTAGGCTCAGGTCTCTTTAAGTTTGAAAGTCTCCTTGTTGGTAGAATTGGCCCTATTATAAATATCCTACTTTGGGAGACTGTGTTAGCCATGGTGAAAGAATATCCATTTAGTTAATAGTTTAATTACAAAATATTGAATAATGTAGGCTCTCTGACATCACTGAAATTGGCATCACTTGGAAATTCACTCATTTAACATACTTCTCTGGCACTTTCAAGGGCCTGAAACCTGCTCTGGTTTTGTTCATAGACCTCTGTCCACATACATAAACTCAATGAAATAAATTCTCCAGTTCTTTTAAAGCAGCTTTATAGTATAGCAAAGAACAAAGTATTTAATTTAAATACTGACCACATTTTAAAATGACATTTGGAGCTGGGTACGGTGGTGCACGCCTGTAATCCAGTACTTGGGAGGCTGAGACAGGAGAATCACAGGTTCA
Source organism: Glis glis (assembly GCA_004027185.1). Taxonomy (NCBI): domain Eukaryota; kingdom Metazoa; phylum Chordata; class Mammalia; order Rodentia; family Gliridae; genus Glis; species Glis glis. The sequence goes on from PVJS01002022.1 coordinate 40,535, forward strand.
AAACCAGTCTCAACAACTTACGAGGTCCTCAGCAATTTAGTGAGACCCTATTTCAAAATAAAAAAAATAAAATAGGGCTGGTGGTGTAGCTTGGAGGTAGAATGCCCCTGGGTTTCATCCCCAGTAAAACACCACACACACACACACACACACACACACACACACACACACACACACTAAATAGATAAATAAAATTTGGGAGCATTTTACTGTTATAATCAATCATTCATTGTAATTTTCCCTGTTTTTTAGATTTCAGTAATGACCGTAGTAGAGGAAAATACTCAGTAGCAAGTTAGGGAAAGAGCTGTGGAGATCCCCCCACCCCCAGAGAGCTAGATTTCTAGCAATCCAGAGACTTAAAAGACCTAGGACATTATGAGCAGTTAAAGCTGAAAGCATCTGGTGGTGTGAGTGGTTGTCCTGCGGTTCCCATTCTTCTCATGCCAGCGCCTCCTGACGAGGTGGTGCATCTCTGAAGTCATCCACAACAAGAAAGGTGTCTTGGTACTCTAGCTCCTCTATTAACAATCCGATGCCATGCCATCCAGTGATCATAGTTCCTCAGTGTTACTAGGAGCCCTAGAAGGGAGATTGGTGGCAAATGAGTATCAACAGCAGAGTCAAGAAATTGCTGAGGTGAGTTTCAATATTGATATGTTTTTCCTCCTGCACTTATTTACAGAGCACAGAGCTTCTTATATAAGAATGAGTCCCTTCTTTTCCTAACAGCATCTTCCAGAAAGACTGTTTTAAGTCAAGAATTCAAGTTAAGTTAGTTGTAAGAATAGATATCCTTTCCCACATTATCATCTCAGTTAGGATCTAACAGTTTCCATTGATGTTTGAAGCAGTGATCTTTGGAGGTCTTTAAAAATAGTACCATAATGCAAATTGGGTTATGTAAGCTTTACAGCATAGCTTAGAATAAGGAATAGAAACCACGTGGTAATCTGGGCCGAAGCATTTCTCTCACTCCAGCACATTACCATGGGGTTTGGTGATCAGATGAGTTAATACACATAGGTGCTTTGAATGGTACCCACTACCCAGTACACAGGAAGTACTGTTGGTGCTAATGACTCGTGTATGGTTGGCCCAGGTGGAAGGGGTGACGAGGCAGACTGTGCTGACAGGTGGCTGAGAAGCAGGTGCGCAGCCACTCAGGGTGGAGCTACATGTGTTCCTCTGTGCTGAGGGTTGGGCTGCGTCCAAGCTAAGGGAGGGGACTCCTAGAAACACAAACCAAGCCCTGGTGACTGGTGTGGCAGGGTCCTGGCTGAACAGAATTGCTCACGTTTTTGCTGTGGTCGTTAATTCACTAGACAGTTTGCTGCGAAGAGTTTGTAAATACTTGGTTTGGGATTTAAGGGTGCTTAGAATTTCACAAGACTAAGCTTAGACTGTCTACCTGCTGATTCCAAGTTGCCTACCAATGCATTAATTAAAAAACAAACAACAAAAACATGGTGTTTGATTACTGCTACTGCTGGAAGCTGACGTGCAGGGCTTACAGTTTTTGGTGGGCAGAAAGCAGGTTATTATAAGCCAGAAAGGAAAGAGGACCCTGAATGGCATTCTTAGAAGGCTTCGTATTCAGGTGCTTCTCTGGAGAGACCCCTGCAGCTTGTCCCTTGTAGTTTGTCTAGACCTTTTGGGGGGAAAATCTACACTCATCACCTCTTCTTTCTGTTAATCTTAGAAAAAAACTTTATCATTCTTTTTGTCTCTCTGTCCATTTATCTACCTGCTAGTTACAGTTAGGAAATTGCTATTTGACAAGAGGAAAAATGGGTAGATGGTGTGAACTTGCTGCTGTTGGGTTGAAGATAGGGTGTACATCTTACCTTTCATTCCAGGTTAGCATATGTCTGCAAAGAATCCAGTTACTTCTGAAGAAATATGGATCGGTGCATTCCTGGCTGTTGGTAGGAGATGAGCTAAGTGGGGAACATAGATTGAACTCTGAGATGCTCTGAGTTTATAAAAACTGTGTGGACAAGGACTGAATGTCACTTTTAAAGAGGCAAGTAAGATAGATTTGCATTGTAGTTAACAGGTTTTTCTTAAATCCAGGAGGTACTTGTATAACTACTGTCCTGGCAGAAGTCATTACATTTCTCCCCAGCTAAGGCTGTTGGTAGAACCTTTGCCTCATTCAGCCAACTTTGAGGGAAGGCCTCCCCTCCCCCAGTAGTTGTTAACATCCTACTTTCTTGCTCCTTCTAAGGAGAGTTGTATTCTCTCTCTCTCTCTCTCTTTTTTTTTTTTTTTTTTTTTTGGCCGTACCAGGGATTGAACCCTGGGGCATTCTACCTCCGGGCTACACTCCCGGCCCTATTTTTTTATACTTTATTTTAAAACCAGGTCTCACAAAGTTGCGGAGGGCCTCACTAAGTAACTGAGGCTGGCCTCGAACCCGGATCCTCCAGTCTCCGCCTCCCAAATACTGGGATTACAAGCGTGCGCCACCACGCCCGGCCCTATTTTTATTCTTTATTTTGAAACAGGGTCTCTCTAAGTTGCGGAGGGCCTCACTAAGTAGCTGAGGCTGGCTGTGAACCCGGATCCTCCAGACTCCGCCTCCCAAGTACTGGGATTACAACCACGCCCGGCTCAGTTGTGTTCTCTTTACTTGCAATTTGCTGAAAATGACCCGGGCTGCCTCTGCTTGTGGGTTGAGTGGAGATTGCCGCCATTGGCACAGGCCGCATAAGCATGTCAGATTCATGTGCCCTAGCTGAGATGAATGGTCTGGAGTCATCTTTTCCTACTGCTGGACGGCCAGCAGGAGGAGATGGCCACACTGGGACATTATCTCAGCACTGCAAAGGAACCTGGCCCTCCTCTGCTTTGTTCCAGATTCTTGTACCTTAATCCTTTTTTATAGTTTAAACAAAAGGCTCTGCATTCCAGTGTCAGCTAAGTGTCCTGAGTCTTTCAGTCAACAGCAGCCTTTGGTTTAGGTCATTTTGGGTGTGGTCAGCAGATTAAAGAAGCAGGAATGGGAGAGAGGAAGGACAGTTGCCAGAATTGGTAGCTTGGGTGTGCTAGGCACCTGGAATTTCTTAATTCTCCAGCAGCCTTTTTGGAGTTAGTATTATTCCCCTTTTACAGATGAGAAGTCTGACGCCCCAAGTTAAGTGCTAGAGTCAGGAATGAAGCCCCGGCTCGTTCTTCTGCGCCCGGCTGCACATCACAAAGCTAGGGACGAAGGCTGTGCTGGACTCCGGGCCTTCTGATTTGAGGATACTCCAGACCAGAAATCTTGGTCTAAAACAGGCATCATTTTTAGGCCAGTTATAAAAGATTGTCTAACAAACTGGAAAGAGAGACTGAAAGACTACAGTGGGGCTGTATCTAGAGGAAGCTTTTGTGTTTAGAACTTATTTTCCTGTTTGAGTATCAGTGAGAGGCCGGAGTATAAGTTTTCCTAGCCCATGTTTCTGGGTACATGCTCTCTGCCTGGCTGAGAAAGGTGATGGAGATGTCTTCAGAGATTGGAGCCTGGCTCTGAAGGGAGGCTGGCTGCTGCATGGGTGACAGGAAGAGAGGCAGGAGAGGCACAGTCCAGGCTTGGGTCATAGGTCGGGAGGTGACGTGGGCAGGTATGATGGCAGATGGGGCAGTGGCAGATTTCAAGGCCTTTTCTCACTGCCAGGAGCTTCCCATAGAGCGGGCTCCAGGGCAGGCTGCCAGCCTGGACCTTGCGTCCTCACTCATCATTGGGCCTGTTTTTGGCGATCCTGTCGTGGAGAACTCTGGGCCTCTAAATTGCTGCATGTGGGCCGTTCTGCTGCATGTGTCTGATTCTGCTGCGACTGTTGCTACAAACCACTTCCCCAGCTCCTCTGCTAATTGATGCCAACTGGGTCTCTCCTTAGTGGTAGGTGGGTATGCAGATGGATACAGAATCCTTTTTAGGGAAAAGATTTCCCCACCCAGCCCAAGCCATCGCCTTCTATGACAACTTTTCTGAGCAACCTGTTGTCATCCCGGGGGGAACATGAAGAAGGATACTTCTTTTGAACTGAGCATGACGTGTGAGGAGGAAGCGCAGGCACCCTCTTTGCACTCCTGTGAATCCTGGAGAAGTGGTGGTGCGGGGATGGTTGGCCCCACTCTGTGCCCAGAGATCTCTCCAGACCACCCCTCTTGTTGGTGGCAAAACACTGTGGCTCCTAATTACTGAATTTTAACCACACAGAGGAAATGGCATTCTTATGCTATTTTGAGGGTTAACGGAAGCCTCAAACCCCACACCTGTGGGATCTAGAAGTTTTCTCCTTTGCAGGAGGACATGGAGCTTATAAAAATGACTTGTGCCGAATTGCACAGCTCTTGGTGGCAGAGCCCACGTGCTCTGATGGCGCTGTGCTCAGCGCTCTGCAGTGTGCTCCTCTTAGTCGTTGTGCAGCAGTGTCTCCTCTCTTGGATGCATTCTACTGACCTTGCAGACTTTGGGGCCGCGTCCTGTGAGACAGAACAAGGAAGAACCAACCTATCTTTTCCTGACCCTTCCTCTGCCCCCCCCCCCAGTGCCCCAGGCTTCCCGTGCTCGTTTTTTCTCTGGTTCCTTTGGAAGGTTAGCTTGTTCCTGGGCAAGATGACCAACTAGTCAGCCCTGGGCTGGGCAGCCTGGTCTTTGCCAGCTGCACATTTGGGTCTATTTCCACAGATCATATTTTGTATTGTAACAGCCTGTGTATAATCAAGTGAGGTTCAGTAATTGCCATGTGGGAGATACTCAGGCTGGAAGGAGGGGAGGGGACGTTTTGTTGGAGGTAGGATCTCATGGTCAACCTCCTCCACACTTGGTGCCAGCCATTCTGGCCAGGCCTTCAGCATGTGCCCTAGCCAAGGGGTCACCTCACAGTGATATACGTCCCAAACCACTGTGACGCAGGGCCCTTCTTAGATCCTTCCTTCGTGTAGATCATCTCAGAAGTTGCTCCACTTCCTAAAATCCCTCATGCCCCTAAAGGGGAAATATGGAGGGCATGATTCAGGAGGTGAGAAGAAACCTGTGGAAGCTGGCACCTGAGAAGCTCAGGAAAGCTGAAGATCCTTGAAATAAGGTGAGAGGACCAGGGTGCTGAGGCCAGTGAAGGGGAGACCTGGGTAAGCATGGGCACTCCCATCAGCTATTCAAAGGGGTGGTATTCACTTGTGGTTTGTGCTTCCAGAGGCTGAGGATAGTTACGGCAAGCTGGCAAGGCAGCTTGACCTGCAGTCCACCTCCCCCGAGGGTGGCGGAGCTGCCTTGGGAGAGGGGCGGATGGGAAGCGAGCTCTGCGCGATGGGTGCGCTCAGGAAGCCAGTTTGGATGGTGTGGAGGGAATTCTTCCATGGGATGGCATTTTGGACTTAACTCTGGTGAGAGGTGACATTACTGAACATCTCCCTTCTTGGGCACATGGGTTTACTGAGGAGACATTCGCTGTTACCTGCTACTTTTTGGCAGCCTCTGTGTTGGGTGAAGGAGCTGTGGAGAATGGCGAGCTTTTAGCTTAGAGAACCACTGAGAAGGAGCAGGGCGACTGTTGGCTGAAGTGGAGGTGCACAGCATGCTGGGGAGAGCGCTGAGCAGAGTCAGAACCGGCTTCTGTGGTGGGGGAAGCTCGGCAGCAGCTCTGTCTCCTCCTGGGGATGCTCTTGCCTCAGCCCAGGGCTGGCCACCGGCAGGCTTGTGCCCAGGTCACCAGCCTGGCAGGAGAGGAGCCCGCCTGAGACTCGCGGGATGGAAAGGGCTTAGAGCTGAGTCAGTACAGCAGCTCTGATCTGAGTGGCCCAGGCTTCCCTTCAGGATGGCATAGAGCTGGCAGGCGTCTGCCTGGTGAGGGACTGGGGAGGCCTCTTGGTCAGCATGAAGTGCCCTGTTCCGGGGCCTGGGATGATTAGGAGGGTGAGGTCACAGGTGGGACATGGAGTTTGTGGCCACTTTGTGAAGGCGTGGATGCTATGACCTTCGGTGATTACCATTGTCCACCATGGTGAGAGAATTTTGGAAGGTGGGTTTGGACAGCCAAGGACCAGAGGACTGATGAGGAGTAGGCTGTTACTAGTGCCCAGGTGAGAGTCGGGGGGTGATGGAGCCGCAGCAGAGATGGAGACAGGAGTGAGGTCTCTGCACAGGCGAGCAGGGCACTGGAGCTCCCAGCCCTGGATAAAGCACTGTAGAGTGGGCAGTGGAGGGGGTGATGGACTGTGACCACGATGGGGAGGAGGGATGCTAGTGTGTGGAGGTGTCGGGATGCAGGCGCTACAGGACAGGCCCTTCTGCTGGGCTGGGGACGGGGCTGTGGTGGAGGTATCTCCACTGGCGGTAGACAGGCGGGCTTAAAGCCAGGTGGTTGGCATCTTTACTCTCCCCTGAGTTTTTGCATGACTGCTTGCCAGTCAGGGCATGGCAGGCACTGGCGTTCCTTTATACTGAGGCCTTTAAAAAAAATCTGTTGTTTTTTTTCACATGGGCAAGAGCTGGAGCTTGTTGGAGTTAGCATGTGTGGGGCATGCTCTGTAGCCAGATGCAAGGATCAGGCTTAATTTATGTTTTTAGAATTTTTTGCGGTACCAGGGATTGAACCCAGGGGCATTCTACCTCTGAGCCACACCCCCAGCCCTATTTTATATTCCTTATTCTTTTTTTATTTTATTTTTTTGTGGTACCGGGGATTGAACCCAGGGACATCCTACCTCCGAGCTACACCCCCAGCCCTATTTTTTATCCTTTATTTTGAAACCAGGTCTCACAAAGTTGCGGAGGGCCTCACTAAGTAGCTGAGGCTGGCTGCAAACCTGGATCCTCCTGTCTCAGCCTCCCAAGTACTGGGATTACAAGCGTGCGCCACCACGCCTGGCTTTTATTCTTTATTTTGAAACAGGGTCTTACTAAGTTGCGGAAGGCCTCACTAAGTAGCTGAGGCTGTTTGCAAACCTGTGATCCTCCTGTCTCAGCCTCCCAAGTACTGGGATTACAGGCGTGTGCCATCACACCTGGCTAGGCTTTATTTACAGAGTTCTTTAAGGAAGGTGAAAACTGTGAGACTGAGATTACTGAAGGTTTGCTTTGGAACTCAGTCTTGTGTCAGTAGCAGTCTTGCCACCTCTGAGCCCTGCACTGTAATTTGAACAGTTCATGCCCACTGTCATGAACAGGTGGGCAAGGGAGACAGAGGAATCAGGTGGGTTTCTTCCTTTCCTGTCCTGTCCTGTCCCGTCCCCTGCTAGGCAGGCGCTCTCCCATGGAGCAACAGCCCCGGTGAGGCAGGGTGGATTCTGCACCTCTGCTAGGGACTAGAGCTTCAGAGGCAGCTGCAGCTTGGAGGCTTAGGGCAGAGCTTTGGAAAGGTTAAAGGTGCACTCAGACACCAATCCCATCAGCCTTTGCGTGGCCAGAACTCCAGGGCAGGTGTCTCTTAAATGGCCTTGTCTGTTTATCCCCACAGGCCACAGACCACTTTCATGTGTGTCACATCGTGAAAATATGCGGGAAGCACCGCTGGAGCCCCAGTGCCAGCGGTTTGCTCCTGTAAAGGGCCACATGCTGTCGTAGCATTTCAGGCCTTACGGACCATACGGTCTCTGTCACGCTGCTCACCTCTGCCACTGTAGCACAAAAGTAGCTTCAGATGGAAACAGGTGAACATGACTCTGTCTGATAAAACTTCCCTTATAAAACCAGCAGCTGCATTTTGCCGACCTTTGCCTTAGACTGTAGAGATTACTTACCCTTTGGCTTACTCATGACAGGAAACTCCCCGTCTACCGCCTGGGCCCAGGCGTCTCCGGTGCCTCTCCTGTGTGGGCATTGAGGAGGAGGAAGGCGCAGCCCCTCCCAGAGGGAATTTGGGTTTTGGGGGTGACACAGGTGGCTTAAAAGCAAATTACAGTGCAGGGCTCAGAAAGGTCGACGGTGTTGGCCTTTGTAGGAGTGCGGGGCCGAGGCGGTTGTGGGGCTCTAGGAGGGAGCAGCTGTGCAGTGGAGACCTAGAAGGGAGCAGTCTGATGGTGGGCGTGACCAGTCAGTGAGGACCTGTGTGGATGTACAGGTACATGGGGGCAGCTTCGGAAGGACCTGGGGTGCCAGGCTGAGGAGCGCAGGCACCATTCTCTAGGTGGTGGGTCACCAGGGAATGTTGTGCTCAGGAGGGTAAAGTCACAAATGCATTTAGAAGTGTCACTCTGGCCCCCAGAGACCATGCCTGTATTGCAAATTATACCTCTCGGTTTAGTCTGGACATCAAGGGATAGGAAGCTCATGGCAGTAGGGTTGGGAAGCAAGGTCCAGAGTTGGTCAGTTTTTCTAGCTACTGGCTTTAGTGGGTCAGTGAGTGCCTCATTTTTATTTTCAAAATGACGGGGTTTGACAGAATCTTCCATCTTCAGGCCTTTTCTCTCCTGCGATCTTAAAGATCACTTAAAAGGACACGATGAAGGAAACATTTTATCTCAAATCTAATTTTGGCTTGAGGCTTGTGTATGAGGGTAAAGTGAAAGAGGCTTGGCTCCCCTTGCTTTGGAGTCAAGTCACGGGGCCAGAAAGCCCTGTGGAGCAGACTGGCTTCCTTAGTGTGTGGCCAGGCTGGCCCAGGCCCTCAAGGAAGTCCAAAGGTGCTGCTCTCCACCCTTCAGGAGCCTGCAGGTGCTTTGCCTTGCACGCTGCTCTGAGGTGGGCCTCGCGCTGGAGGCCGAGGTGCCCGGACCTGGCGCTAGCCCAGGAGGAGTGCTCTGTGCAGGTCTCGTGTTCTCCAGCACCTTCCCCGCCGTGTGGTTGCTAGGTGGATTGAAAGGGGCAGCCTTCACAGACCACTGGTGGAAACCTAAGGAATGGGTGCTGCTTGCTCTCAGCGAGGCGGCTGTGTAATCTCCAGAAGAGAGGAGGGGCGAGGGGAGGGATACGGGAGGAAGAGTCTGAGAGGGGTGTGCCTGTGAGCACTGCGGCTGCTGTCCGCTCTTGTCTAGCTCTCTCTGATGGGGGAGGAGCCTCAGGCTTTCTGCCTGGTCGTCTCCTGGGAAAATGAGATGGCTCCAAGGCCCTGAGGTAGCTGTGTCTTCTGATCTCTAAGGAAGCTTGCTCCTTGCATTTTTCTAGAGAAGTTTGTGGGTTCATGGAAGGGAAAATGACAAACTTGAGGAGCCTAGTATAGGTGGAGACTGGGCCTGACTTTGGTGAAGAGCGCAGTTTGTCCCTGGCTGTGACACCAGGTCACGGACTTTCCTGTGGTAGCCAGTCCTGTGCTGTGCTCTGGCCTCACGGCACCGCAAGTCACTTGCAGAACCAGAGCTAGGGCCATACCCGGTGACCCCATGCTATCCCCCAGTCACAATCTCAATGCCATCTGGCTTGTTTTTCCTGTGCAGGGAAACAGATGACAGCCAAAAAGTGGGGGGCTTTTTTAAACTCTACCCTAATTATTTCTCCTGCTCTGGGAGTCAATTATTTTTCATTTTATTGTTCAAGAATCAAGAACAGGGATATGGGAGTTTTAGACAGCCAGGAAGAATGTCTTTAAGAAGTTTCTTCTCCACTGGTAACTTAGAAAGCCCTGCTCTTTCCCCCCATCTGGGCGGCTTGTGTCTCCACCCTCTAGACCTAAGGCTGTTCCTCTCCCTCCACTTGGGAACTGGCTTCCTGCTGAGCACAAACACCCTAAGAGGATTTGGGTTTGTGGGTCGGTGGCACACACTGGCAGGTGCAGCTGTCTCCTCGACAGGCTCCAGCCATGTTCCAGGCCTCTTTGGAGTCACTCACGGCCTCCCCTGGCTGCTTGAGGTGTGGTTTGGAAGTTAGGCGATGCCCTGATCCCCTTTCCTGCTCAGACTGGCCTTGTGAGGTCAGGTGGTCACTATGCACCCCTCTTAGAAGGGGTTACTGAGCACTGCTTTTTTCTAGCTCAGTTAAGATGGCAGCTTTGCAGCAATTGGCCCTGCCATGGCTGTGTAGGAGGTACTTAGCTACCATTTACTCCCTTTCCTGGAGAGGAGGGCTCATCTGTGGAAACTTACTTGGGGAGCAGTTGCAGGTGGCTTCGTGCCTCCCCCCTTGCTTGCTGTGCCTCCCAGGAGTCAGGGGTGGCTCTGGCTGTCCAGGGGTTGGTCTCTAGACGGACTTCTTCCAGCACCACACCTGGGCGCAGGTAGGCAACCATTCTTGGTTCAGGTGGGAACCTCCTGCTGTTGGCCCGCCCTTGGGCAGGCATGTACTTTAGCTCCTGGTGTTTATCTTGTTTTTCCCAAGCATCTTACCCTGGACTCGTGTTTGGCCTGCTGTGCTGAACCTTTGGTCTCTGAGAGGCTAGTTAGGGCCCAGCCACACCTTTGGAAGGTCGGTCCCCTGAGGTGGTCATAATTAGGGCAGGCCACTGACAGGCTGTTAAGCCTGAATCCAGGGGCTCTTGGCAAGAGGTGCTGGGAAGGGGCTAGCCTCAAATCTTAAGCCTATCGCCCCACCGCCGTGGTCTACCCGTCATGTGGTGTGTAGCGTTCCTGGAGGAGCAGGGCCGTCAGACTTGCTTCTCATCTGCTCTAGGCAGAGATGTATCTAGGAAGGAGGTGGGCAGTGCAGCCAGTGTAGACCAAAGCCCAGGGCTGTTCAAGAAGGGGCTTCCCTCACACTGAGGAGTCAGATGGCCCTGCTCAGCCCTTCCTCAGCCTCAGGGTGAGGGCGCAGGGGGCACAGAGAAAGCTGAGTATAGTCACGGGTAGGAAACTTACCCTAATACATGGTTAAAGATGGCATTGACTCTCGGCTGTAGCTCTCTCTGGTCTGGTGATGCCAAGTTAGTTTTTAGAAAACTATTAAAAATATCTATCCGAATCTATTTATTGTGTTTTCCTAAATACACAAGTGTAAATAGTATAATTTGCAGTGCAAAGTCCTTGGCAATAACTTTATGTTGTGTATTATGTTAAAAAACACTGGACACCACATCCACCATGGATTGTCCCGCCCTCTGGGGTGATGGTCACACATAGGATTCTGAACTGTACACTGTCGGCGTGGTGGAAGCAGCAGCCTGCTGTGTGGACTGTCATCAGTGCCTCGCCCAGAGATGCCTGGCCTTCACCCACAGGGACCCCGCTGCCCCCTCCACAGGCAGCGCCCACTGTGGCTCCCTCGCGCTGGCTGTTGGACTCTGACAAGAATCTTCTATGACTGAGAATCTTGTCTGGCTGCTGCGGTTTGTCTGTAATGCCCTGACATGTTGCATTTTCCCATTTGGATGAATAAAAATAAATGCTTCTGTGTTAAACAGCAAACGGGCTGAACTGTTCTGTGCAGGACCCACTCTGGTTAAGTGGAGGATCTTCTGATAGGTTCCAGTGCGGCCTCTGCCTGGCGTGAACGACTCGCTCCAGGGTCTCCTGGTCTTCCCCACACAGATGGACGAAGAGTCCTAATAGGGCCGGTGGTTTGGGTGGTGGGGCCTGGGGCCTGTTCCATCTTCTTGTCTGTGGTCTCTGAGACCATGCAGTTTGCCGTGTGTGCACGTCCAGCTGGAGCCTGTTCGGTAGCAGGAGGCTCTGTGCCGAGTGCTCTGACACTCCTTGCTCAGCCCTCACAGGTATCCCAGGGCTTGACAAGACAGGCTCAGAGTCCCGGCTTAGAGATAAACCGGCTTGCCGAAGGCAGCATCTGGCCTCCACAGCTGGAGCTCCCCTCCTGCTCCTGCTGCCTCGCCCACCCCTGCAGCTCCTAGGCAGGGAGAAGGTGGCGTCCCTGGTAGGAAAGACTGAACACCTGGACTGCACGGCCACAGCAGGCCTCCCACCTCTACTTTTGAATCTGGGCGTATCAGGTTACTTAACCTATGGTGTACTCCACTACCCTTCAGTGCAGTCACGACAACTGCCCACCGTCAGAACCGGAAGCCCGGCTCCCAGCACTGCGCTTGCCTCCTGCCACAGTTCTGCCTGCTCGCCACCCTTGCGCACATCGCAGCCCCGCTTCTTAACCTCTCTGCCTGCTCGGCTCTGCCTCCGCTCCCCGCTCCTCTCCACCCCCTACCACCTCCCAGTGCCAAACCCAGTGGCCCTTTTCTGGTCCTGCCCTCACCCCAAGGTAGGGCTGCCTCCTTTTTCCTTTTCTCCTCTCTAGTATTTCCATTCCTAGGTCCTGTCTGGCCATGCTTAATTCTGCCCCTGCCCTTCCTGAGAACATTTGCAGAACCGAGACCTCTGTGGCTGCAGCAGTCAGGGTGTGTGCTGCTGGCATCTAGCGGGTATATGCCAGGAGTGGTGCCCGGCAGCCGGCAGCTCAGCACCGTGCGCCCAGCTGTCAGTGTTCAGAAGCTCTGGGCCAAACCAGCTCCTCAGCGACCTGGGATTCTAGACATCTCCAGCCTGCCCGTCCCAGGCCATCTCCAGTCCATACACTGGAAGCTGAACTCCTGGTGCCCCCTCATCCTCACCACGCGCCGCTGACTCCATTCTCACTCCATCTGCTAGTCCACCACCTCTGCTCAGACTCTAACTTCTCCTCCTAAGAGGTCAGCAGGGACATTCCCCAAATCCACACTTAAAACTGCAGTGGTTCCCATCACCTCTGCACTCCCTGGCATGGCCCTAACCATCAGTTCCATCTCTCAGCACTCAGCTGTGTGTAGACCGTAAGGCCGACTTGCCTCTCTCCTACCTAAAAGCCACCCTCTTGCCTCTACCCAGCAACCCTCTGATCATCATAATTCTATGTCACCATCATTTTGTCTCCCTTGCAAGTACACACACCTTTAGTGGTCCCACAGGGTCCTGCATCCCTAGATGGACTTAACATTTGGAACTGCAATTATTAATCTCTCTCCCAGTCTCCACCAGGGGACCGCCCTGAAAGCACAACCCTTATCTGCAGTGCTCACTGATGTGTGCGCGCCTTTCTCTGGGCCAGTGCACCCCTGCGGGGATGAGGGTTTCTGCTAAGTGTCTACACTCCTGAACATGGGACCTTTGGGACTGGAAAAGCACAGAGCAGGTTGGCCAGCAATGTGAACCCCAGAAATATGCCCTCCAGCCCTTGAGCACTGAAGGGAAGCCAGCCGCTGTCCTGGCCTCTGCTAGACACGCCCATCTTAGTGAAGCAGAAAAAAAGCCAGGTGAGGGCCCACTTTCCCCTTCAGCCTGCTTCCTGTCACAGGCTGCGTGTAGGGGTCCTGGAATGCAGGCAGGCAGGCAGGCAGGGAGGGGAACCGCAGTGTCAGGGAGGCACCACTGGTCATCCTGCTGCAGGACGGGGCCTCATCCCCACAGTACAGGCCTGTGGAAGGACCACAGTGAAGAGAGAGGAACTCAAACCCCAGCTGCTGTGGCCACCCCTGAACACGCAGCTGCCTCTCCCTATACCTCTCCCACCTTTCCCTCGGCCCCGGCCCCCTCTCCCTCTGTCCCGTGAAAGGCAGTTGTCTTTCCAGACTGGACTCCACCCTTCCCTCCTGGACCCCCCAAGGTCACATACAGCCCTTCTCCTTCCCCATCACAGGGCTGCCCTCGGCTGGGCACTCTCCTCTGGGCGGTGTGGGAGGCGCTGCCTGGTGCTCTCCACAGTCTCCACATGAGGCTGGTCCTCCCTGAATTGTGCTGTGTCGGGCAGGAAGGGGACAGGAGCACATAATGATAAAACTGGTTTTTACAAAGCAATACTGTTTGTACCAAAATATTTAATGAATATGCTGTTAAATAAAAACAACAAAAGAAATAGCAATACAATTTTACTGGTTTATATTTCAGTTCGTAAAGACACACAAACTACCCTAGCACAATGTCCACGCACCTAGTATTAGATGGGCTTACAGCTGTTTTGATAACTGAACAAGAAGGACACAGAGTGGCGGAGGGATGGTCGTGGGGGAGGGGTTGTTACTTGTCATCTCCCTTATCATGGACAGCCTCAGCAAGCATTAGTACAGCCAGCGGGAAGAGAGAAACAACCCGAGTGTCTATGTACAGACCAGTGCCTTTTGTACCCAGCCACCTCCACAGTGAGTGCAGAGAAGAGGACAGATCATCTGCCAGGCAGCCTGTCAGCATATCACTACATAAGTTAAAAGTCAAAAGTTTTTTGTCTTTTGTTTTTTATTATAAAAGAGGTGCTAAAACCTTTGTTCACTCTGATGTGAGCCTGTAGCCCATCTGGACAGCAAGGCCAGCGCCTGTGTGTCCAGGAGGGTGGAGACCTCAGGGCACGTGTGCACTCACATTTACACAGACACAGAGCTCAGTCTTCCTCCTTGCACAGCCTGTTGTGCAAACACTGGGAACCTTGAAGCCAGGGGCCTCTTCCCAGCTCCCACGGCGGCAAGGACGGCGGCCGAGCCCAGAAACCTCGAGTGGAAGCAAGTGCCCAAGTAACCAAGTCAGCTGTGCAGATCAGCAGTCCTCGTCTGGAATTTAAACACTGTCAACTGGGTCTATTGGGAAAGATATTTATATATATATATATATATATATATGTACACATGACACATTAAGCAAAATAAGATTTGTCCACATTATGATTAATCCAGTCTCACAGTCATGTCACCCACCCCAGCCTTGTGAAGTCATTTTGGCAGCTAATGCTAAAAAAAACCCAGGAACTATGAGAGTTGCATAGGAGTGATTAGAAACGTGTGATTAGAACCGTGTGAGTGCGCCAAACCCAAAACCCGTGGGTGGTGTAGCTTAACAAAACGAGGTGGCTTCAGCTCTGACTGTGAAACCCTCCTATTTAAAACAAAGTGCTTCTCCATGTCTGCCTAGGGACCTTCTGCTGGCACTAACAGGTAAGAACTATTTTAATTTCTGATGCCCTTCCCCCAGTATATATAATATGTGTGTTTTTTTAAAAAATCAAAGGCTTAGAAAAAAATCAACACACTGAAGGATCCCCAAACTCAAGCTAATGTCAACTTGGCCTCAGCCTTCAGGCCGGGTGAGGTGCTGCCCTACGGAGGGCCTGGGCGGCGGCGCTCAGGAGTGGTTCCGGTGTGTCCAGAGCGTCAGCCGGGCTGGCAGGCCTGTCACATCAGTAGTTAGAAGAACCTTACCCAGAGACTGCCTGCTCCAGGAGCCCTGGTCCAGCGACCCACCAACATGCGTGTACACATCTGACTTAGGTACATTCTCGTCCTGGGACATGTCACAGAATCACACATCTGGCCAAAGAAGGCAACAAAAGGTGGCATGTGTCCTGCAGGTGTCTGGAGGCCGCCGCCGTGCTCAGCAAGTCTCTTTCCCCTGGACCCCCGTGGCCGTCTTTATGGAGCTCAGCGTTCGGTTAAACCAGGTCTTCTTGGCTGCCTGTACCTCGTTGAGGGCGAGGCCCAAGTGGTGCTCCAGGTCCTGTGGGAGCAACAGTGTGCATGAGGATCTCGGCCTGCGTCACGCACTGCCCCCGCTGCACTGGCCCCCGCTGAGCAAGGCCCCGGCTGTTTACTGGAGAGGCCTCTGGAAATTCCCCCATCTCAAACTGGCAGAGGAAGGTCTGCGAGGCCTAGAGATTTGGGAGCTCTCCTGGTTAAGGCCTCATTTCCTGCCTAGTGTATTTATTAAAACAGCCTCCTAATTTAATGTCCCTCTCTCCTGTCCTTCTGCCAGGCAGACAACTAATGCTCTAGCTCTGTCTGCATCATTTATTTCCAAAAAATCTTTAAAGTCCATGCTCCCTCAGCATGGCATCTGAGACGCTTCATCACCTGGGCCCACGTTCTCCCTTCGGCCTCAGCACCCCGCCATGGAAGGGCCTTCCTGAGAATCCTCACCGAGCAAGCCCCTCCCTCCCCTGGGTGCTCCTCGTCATTCTGAGCACAGCCCACGTGCTGGGCAGGGCCTGCCCGAAGCTTCACTTCAGACCTGAGCTGGGTGCCCTCCAGGACTAGGCACTCGTGCTGCCCTGTGCTCGGCGACGTGTGGGTGGAACTAGCAATTCAATATAAAGGTGATCAAGGTAAGTCCTAATTTCTTCATCAGGCATGGAGGCTCAGATCAATTATGTACTGTGTCCAAGGTCACAAAGCCAGTTAAGTGATGGGAGTTGGAACAATACAAGCGCTCATATACAAAGCCCCCAATCAATGTGCTGAGCATTTTCTGTACTTTTATTTTATTGGGTCTTGAAAACAACCCAACATAAGATCTGGACTCTCATCACTTGGGTTTGTAATCAGGAACCTGAGGTGTGCAGGTCCAAGAATTCCGTGGTGGAACTATCATGACCCACCAAAAAGACCCATGCCTCACTGGAAATCTCAGGATTAGAGAGTCCAAATCCGTAGGACAGGCAAAATACTGACTAAACATCCACTGGTAAATAATGAGTACTGGCCTTCTCCCAGGGGGATTGTGGTTTCTTTATTTATTTGTTCTGTGGTACTAGGGATTGAACACAGGGGTGCTTTACCTTCGAACTATACCCCCAGCCCTATTTTTTTTTCAAACGGTCTCGCTAGGCTGGTCTTGAACCTGTGAACCTCCCGTCTCCTCAGCCTCCCAAGTACTGGGGTTACAGGTATGGGCCACCACAGCCGGCTCTGGTCAGTATAAAAGGGTCAAAATAAGCCGGGCGTGGTGGTGCACACTTGTAATCCCAGTACTTGGGAGGCTGAGACTGGAGGATCCGGGTTCGTGGCCAGCCTCAGCTACTTAGTGAGGCCCTCCACAACTTAGACCTGGTTTCAAAATAAAGAATAAAAAATAGGGCTGGGGGTGTAGCTCAGAGGTAGAATGCCCCTGGATTCAATCATCAGTACCGCAAAATAAGTAAATAAATAAGTAAAATAAAGATAAAAGGGTAAAAATACAACCTAAACCAGGAACGCCATTTCCGGGGGTTCTAGTCCACACCGGGGAGTCTGGCCCCGAGGAGTGTACCTGTATCTTGCACTCGGCTTCCACCAGCTGGAGCTTGGTTTGTGCCAGTTCCAGCTCCATCTCTCTCAGCTGGTTCTTGAGCGTCTCTTTCTCTTCATCTGCGTCCTCTTCCAAAACCTCCTTGGTTGAACCGATGCCCTTCACATGCCCTTCCTTGTTGAAAAACTCCTGGCAGCGCTCACAGTCATCCACTTTTTGCTGAAATTGAAGGTCAGAGGTAAAGAAGAGAAAGTGGCCCTTGGGTGCCGTGGGAGATAGGGTCTGTGGGGCACTGCAGCCTGGGAAACCTTGCTTTCTTTGGAAAGCGTCAGATGAATTACTGGGAAGGCTACCGGGTATTATATACTGAAAGCAATAAAATACTGTCTTGATGCAGCAACTGCACTTCCAGGAACCAGGCTAAGGGAATGAAGGCATTACTAGATGAAGACTCACATGCCAGGGTTTTCACTGTGGGTAGGATAAACTACCCAACAACTGGGAGACTTAAATTTACTATGCTATATTTGTTCAAGGAAGTATGCAACTTTAAAAAGGTTTTCGGGGAGCTTTTCATAACATGGGAAAATGATTAAATGCTAGTTGAAATAGGACACAAAAATGTAAATAAAATATGGTCACAAATAATCCATATTTCATTAAGATGCCACTGACTGTAATAAACGTAATGTTACATTCCTCTAAGAGAATATTCTGCCAATTAAACCACAAAAAGCAACCCGTTACAAAATAGCCAATTTTTATGGATAGGAATGTGAAAAAAATGCATATCTTAAAGTGAATGAAATGTTTTATGTTAAAACATAGAGCAAAGACTGAAAGAATATACCCAAAGTGTTAGTAATGACAATATTAGGGGCTGGGGATGTAGCTCCGTGTAGAGTAAGGTGCTTAGCATGTGCAAATCCCTAGGTCTGAACCCAGTGTGCGCGCATACACACATCCCACACAATGTTATCTGTGGGTAATGGCATTTTAAGGAATTTTTGACTTACTTTTTCTTATTTCCCAAATTTTTTGGAAGGGTATTATTAAAAAGTCTTATTTATTTATTATTTATTTATTTTTGTGGCACTGGGGATTGAACCCAGGGGCATTTTACCTCCGAGCTACACACCCAGCCCTATTTTTTATTCTTTATTTTGAAACAGGGTCTCACTGAGTTATGGAGGGCTTCACTAAGTGGCTGAGGCTGGCTGCGAACCTGGATCCTCCCATCTCAGCCTCCCAAGTACTGGGATTACAAGCGTGCGCCACCACGCCCGGCTTAAAAAGTTTTATAATCAGAAAACAAATTATATTTAAAAACAGATGCTCCTGGCTAACCACTGACAATGATGGCTTCTGGGTTCGGTAGCATCGTGCTTTGTGCAAACGTGGCTGTGAGCACAGAGCTTTCCTACTTTTCTGTCTGCTGAACTGTAAATATGTTAATAAAGGATCTTTCAGAAAATTACTCATCTTGTAAAATTTTAAAAGTACTCTAGCACAGTATAGCTTAAAAAAGAACCAAGTTAGCCAAGCGTGGTGGCGCACACTTGTAATCCCAGTACTTGGGAGGCTGAGACCTGAGGATCTGGGTTCACCGCCAGCCTCAGCTACTTAGTGAGGCCCTCTGCAACTTAGCGAGACCCTGTTTCAAAATAAAAAATAAAAAATAGGGCTGAGGGCGTAGCTCAGAGATAGAATGCCCCTGGGTTCAATCCCCAGTACTGCAAAAAAAAAAAAAAAAAAAAAAGAACCAAGTTACAAAAGCCTCCCTATCCTGGCAAAAAAACATTAAAAGAATGAAAGACCTCCTGACATTTGGACCCAGCCTGGCAGCAGGAATGAGCTCCAGTGAGCAGTCTATAGCCCATGACCCCAACCTCTGTGCTGCCTCGGGCACCGCCTCCTTGTAGACCCCTCACCCGTGTCCCGCTGCCTCCCAGTGACATGAGACCTGGAGCCAACACGCCGGCGCCACAGAGAGCTCTGACAGGCACCGTATCTGGTACTCCTCGGCTTCTCTCACTTTTGAAAACAACCCAACGAGCCGGGCGTGGTGGCGCACGCTTGTAATCCCAGTACTCGGGAGGCTGAGAGTGGAGGGTCCAGGTTCGCGGCCAGTCTCAGCTACTTAGTGGGGCCCTCAGCAACTTAGTGAGACCTGGTTTCAAAATAAAGAATAAAAAAATAGGGCTGGGGGTGTAGCTTGGAGGTAGAACGCCCCTGGGTTTAATCCCCAGTACCGCAAAAAAAAAAAAAAAAAACAAACAACCCAACACCTTTTGTGCTAAATACAGCTGTAAAATGAACTAGGTGGTGTAAAGTTGCTTTGGTAAAGGTAGTCTTACCCGAATTTTCTCAATTTCCACTTTATTGGCTGTCTGCTGCTTCTCCAATCTTTCACTCAACTGAGAACAAATCTAAAGAAACAAACAGAAAACAAAAAATTTCTTGAGGAACAGAGTCATCTGCATAATTTGGGCCTGAGATAAATTCTACAAGGGCACCTGCCCAGGCTGGGTGTGAGGCTGACAGGCCAGCAGAGGCTGCTCCAGCTGTGCCACCTCTGCACAGCCGAGGGCTGTCAGGGACCTTGAGGCCGTACTCCATGGCCAGTGGTTTCGGAACACTCGCCAGGCTCACTAGCCAGTGTGAGACCCCAGCATAGAAAGGAGCAAGGCAATTCAGTTATGTTCTCAAAACTCAACTGGCAGAGGGTTGTTTTACAACCATATGTGAGTGGGAAATGCTCCCGGAGCATACTGTGGCTTTCATGAAGTACCTACTACATGCTGGGCACCGTGCCAGGTACCCTACCAACATGACTTACTGAATCCTCACGCTGCACCCAGACGGGTGACTTCCCAATGGCGACAAGGGGAGAGCCAGGCGCCTCAGCGTTTGGGAGCCAGGGACGCAGGTTCACCCACACGGTACTTGGCCCACCCAGGCGGAGGGACCCACCTGCTTGTAGTCACCGATGATAGAACTGTTTTTTTTAATCTCAGATTCTGCCTTGTCAAGTTCCCGACGGCACATCTCCTTTAACTGCACACATGGAAAAGCAAAGGCGGTGTCAGGGGAAAATAAAGGAGGCGTCACTAACTGCATGGCGCCAAGCCTTCTACGAAGCGCCCACCCAACTCTGGAATGCGCTAATGCCAGCCTTCCTCCTCGGCCCTCAGCAGCACGGATCATTCCTGAGAGTCAAGCCTGCAAAACTGTCACAGCCCACTTCCAATTGGGGCTTTTGCTAAGGCTCTTCCCTGTCAGCGCAGCCACCCACTCTGTGACCTTAGCTGAGGGAGCACAAACCAAATGCAGGGCTAACAAGACAACTCGGTTTCTCCACACGCCTCGCAGCTCATGCAGAGCGCGCCGGCCACTGCTCAGCCCAGCCAGTCCCACCCGGAAGGCCCTGGCGGGAGAGGGCGGCTTGCTCATCCAGGGGGTGTGCTCCGGGAGGGAGAGATCTGAGGACAAGTGGCTGGAAAGCCAGACATGTGTTTTTTTGCAGTACTGGGGATTAAACCCTGGAGTGCCCTACCAATGTTTTTTATTTTGAAATAGGGTCTAAGCTGTCCAGGCTGACCTCATGTTTGCGACCCTCATGAGTAAGAGTCAGACATTTTTGGCACATATTCTCCTTCTACAGAAACACTAACCTCTGACACACAGGTATTTCTCCTGTCCCCCAACAGGGAATGACCTTTGACCCACTGTCTCGATCTAGGCTTTTTTTTGGTGGTGGTAGTGGTACTCAGGATTGAACCCAGGGGTTCTACCCTTGAGGTACATCTCAGACCCCCCCCCCATTTTTTGAAACAGGGTTTCACTAAGTTACCATAAGCTGGCCTCAAACCTGCGGTCCTCTAGTCTCAGCCTCCCTAGTACTGGGATTACAGGTGTGCACACCTCACCTGGCTTCTTCATAGGCTATTTATTTATTTATTTGTGGTACTGGGGATTGAACCCAGGGGCATTCTACCTTTGAGCTACACACCCAGCCCCATTTTTTATTCTTTATTTTGAAACAGGGTCTCACTAAGTTGCGGAGGGCCTCACTAAGTAGCTGAGGCTGGCCGCGAACCCGGATCCTCAGGTCTCAGCTTCCCAAGTACTGGGGTTACAAGCGTGCGCCACCACGCCCGGCCTTTCCTAGGCTTTAATGATTAAGAACCATAATGCTTCACAGACTAAATAAACAAGGCCTCTGGAGAGGAATTGAAGCCAGCCGTCTCTGGCTTCTCCAGTGCCCACCAGAAACCACCGGCTGGATTCCCACTGTCCCACGCTGGCGAGGCCCGGAGGAGGGGAGGGCAGCGGCCCCTCACCTGAGCAGACTCCTCCTCCAGCCGTCGCTTCTCTTCTTCTGCATCAATCAGCTTCTGCTTGGTCATCAGCAGCTCCTTATTCAGTGCATCTGCCTTTTCCTCAGCCTGAAATATTTAAGACATGTCACAGAAGAGAGAATCGTGACTGGAAAGGGCTTAAATTACCTAGCACAGCCCCATTTTAAGATGATGGGGAAACGACGTTCACAGCGAGACTAGACTCGGGAAGTGGCTGGCCCGTCTCCTGCACAGGGCCCTGCGAGGTGGTGGCCAGGGGCTCGGCTTGTGGCAGCGGCGCCCACTGTTCACTGACCATGTCTCACTTGGACAAGTCACTGAAAACTTTCCTTGCTTCAGGCCCTTCGTCTAGGGATAAGGCATTAAAAGCATGCAGCACAGTGTCTAGAGCACGTGGACACCCAATAATAAAAGATGGCTGTCATTATTTTTAATAGTAATAATGAACTCTGGTTTTCTTCTTCCAAATTGTATTTCCTCTGCTTCTTCCAGTAGGCCTTGCCTTGCCTTGTGCGCTTGGTAAGGCCGCCCCTTTCCTGGCACTCTGTTTTTATTCTCTTCAACCATGTTCCACCCTGGTCCTTTTCTAATATATGAAAATTGCTGTGAAAATGATATCCCTGTGCCGCCACCTGAGCTCCTGACAGTGTCCTTCTGAGGATGACTAAGAGTGGCTCACTGTGCCACGTGAGACAGCAGTGGAGGACGGCTTCCCTGAAATTCAAGTGTTTTCGAAATTACTTTGCTAAAGTGGCGTAGCCAGGACCGAGCCTTCCACTTCACACTGCTTTTTCCTGCATAAATTCTTTGAGAGGAACAAGGCTGGGGCTTTAAATGGGGAACTGAGAATTGGCATGATATGCAAATTTTAAACGCCATTAATTACTGGCCAACTTGCACCAGCATACAATTAAATGGGATTCTAGAGTTAAGGGCTGTTATTCCTGGGGCTAGCTTATCATCTCTTCCTCCAGCTCAAATCCAAGACACAATCAAAAGAGAAATGCAAGCCAGGCGTGGTGGCACACGCTTGTAATCCCAGTACTTGGGAGGCTGAGACTGGAGGATCCAGGTTTGCGGCCAGCCTCCGCTACTTAGTGAGGCCCTGTTTCAAAATAAAGAAGAGCCGGGAGTGGTGGCGCACGCTTGTAATCCCAGTACTTTGGGAGGCGGAGACCGGAGGATGCGAGTTCACGGCCAACCTCAGCTCTCGCTCTCTCTCTCTCTCCCTGTCTCTCTCCTTAGTGAGGCCCTCCGCAACTTCGTGAGACCCGGTTTCAAAATAAAGCATAAAAAATAGGGCTGGGGGTGTAGCGCGGAGGTAGATGCCCCTAGGTTCAATCCCAGTACCAAAAAAAGAATAAAAGGGAAATGCAAAGAAGCAACAGGGGAAACAGCAGTGAGAAGAATGAAGTGTTGAAGGTTTCAATCAACGGGACCTGCAGCTTCTGCCTGAGACTCGGTCAACACCGCGGGAGCATGCTGCGCGCGTGGGTTTCTCCTGGGCTCTTTACCCTCATCAGGGGCCACAGGAAATGGGGACTGGCCCTGAGACCGATCCTGAGAGTCGGCTGATGCACCAGGTCTTCTAACTCACCCTACAGAAAGAGGGTGGGAAGCTTTCCCCAGCTCCCAGGATCTGTGGGGCAGAGCTGCGACCAGCACGTCAGCGGATACTGAGCCCGCGTTCCTGCCTCCACTCCCAGAGCTGATGCGCAGCCTGTGCCAGTGCGAAGGAGCAGAGGCTGCGGGACTGACCAGCGGGGTCCTGCGGCACCCTACTCCCCTCACGGTCACTGTCTGTACGTAGGCAGATGAGGGGCGAACATCCGGGGTAATAAACACAAACCCAGTCATGAGCGATTAACAGGGACCAGATTCATCCTCCCACTGCAAACAGAAACCGGGACAAAACCTATGAAACAATGCAGAACTGTGGCTCCTGGGGGGAAAAATCCCCAAACATGCAGATTCCTTCCCCTGGCCTCTGCCTGGGTGCCCGGCAGGGCATGAGGGCCTCTCAGCACCAGGGTGGGTCCTGGGAGCCCTGGAGCAGAGCTCTGCAGAAGCCTTGTAGAATAGCTTATAAAGCAGTAGAAGAGATAAAAATCATGCAAATACCCAATTAAACCAAAGAATGCAGAAAAAGAGAAAAAAAGCAAATAGGACAAATGGAAAGTTCCCACTTGGATAAAACAAAAACTCATTTTAAATATAAGACACAGATGTTAAAAGGATGGAAAAAGATATACCATGCAATACCATGAGAGTTGGGGAGGGTATATAAATATCAGATATAGTAGATTACAGAACAATGAGTATTACACCTATGAAAGAGAGTCACTTCATGAAGGCGTAAGAATCCCAGAGTAAGCAGGAATTAAAATTATGCCATCAAAATTGCACATAAGTGAGAGGAGAACAGATGAATGCATCCCCAGACACGGCTCCCACACACGCTCTCACTAAGCAACACTGTCGGCCTGTCTGACCCACAACCACCGGCCACAGGGACGCCACCCGCGCGCGTGGAGCCCCACGTGGAGCCGCGGCGTGTCCCAGGACGCTCCCAGAAGCCCCCATCCCTCCAGCTCCACAGACAGGGAGCCTGACAGGGTCACCCAGGCACAAAGTGGCGGCTTGGAATTTCTCCACAGCGAGAGTGAAGAGTAACAAAGGCGCTACTGCACCACTGGACATACGGCACACCACAGCTGCCCTCGGGGATGCAGGAAGGAGACAGCTGACAGGAATGAAGCCGCTCAAAAACCGGAGTCCCTGAGGTCAAAAAAAGGTGACAGGAAGGACCTGGCTGACCAGGGAGCAGGAGGTCCGAGCCGCAAGTCAGCAGGGCCCACTTCCCGGCCCGCTGACTGGCAGCGTGAGCTCTGGGGCCAGACCGTCTGGGTTTCAATCTGGGGGCTCGGCCTCGGCCTCGGCCGGTGACCTGTGTCAAACATTTAGCCTCTTTTTACCTCAGTTTCCTAATTAGTAAAAGGGGGATCATAATACCCTTTCTACAACCTGGGCTGTTCTAAGGATTCAGTAAGACAGTATATGCAAAGCACTTTCAAGCACTCAAGAAATGTTAGCTAGTGTCAGAATCGCTAGCCTTCCTCAATGCATGGCTCTGATGACGCGGCATCAAAGCATGGCTCCTTGTCCCCCACGTATTATGGAGACAGTGCGGCATCATGGGAAGACCCTGGGCATTCTAGTGAGGTGGGCATGGGTGATTCTCAGCTATGCTTCTTCCAGTCTCAAGTTTCATGACTGCTAAAAAAATTCTCATCCATAAATGGGGCTCCTGTTACTGTGCCTTCAAGGCCTCAGTGAGAGGTATCAGAGTTTAGTACAGTGCTTATAACTGTGCCCAGCATTGCCGATCATCAGTTAAACAGGAGTGTCTATTATTATTTTCATTATTTCTCACTTCTGACATCAGGGATGTGACCTAGTTCTTTGACGACTGTGTCAGGGTAAGACAACTTGACAAAGGTTTGACGTCACTTAGGGACAGGCTTCAGGAAAGTGAGAGTCACCGGTCCGCCTCCGAGTGGACGTCAGTGTCACTGCTGCTGCTTCTCAGACTGGAGACAGAACAACTCACCTGAAACCCCTGTGGGATCTCCATCCCAGCTTCCTAGTGCACCTTCATTCGGGAACTCACTTCTTTTTCTTTACGGTCCCAGCCGCTGAGGCCGTGGGAGGCGTGTGCTCTGGCCTGCTCCAGTGGCCCCTGCTCTGTGTGCCCCACCTCCATCCACACCAGGCAGAAAGGCCTCAACAGTGAGAGACCGGCCCGCACAGGACAGTGTCTCCACAAAGGGGGAGACGCAGCCCTGATGCGCGGACCATGGTGGAGAGGCAGCGAGACCCCAGGTGCTGGCCACTGAGGCTGATGACCGTGAGACATCAGCAGACGCGGGAGCCAGGCGCCTCCCAGTCGCACGCAGCTCCCCGTAGCTGATACTCATGCAAGCAGCGGGAGCCGCCGTCGCCTGTGCTGAGTGATGGGTGGTGCTTCCCCTCCAGAGCCCTAAGTCACGGGATTCTCACCGCCCCTGTGGCACGGCCATCACTCTCCCTGCCCACACGCTACAGGAGGGTTCCAGGTGGGCTTGAAAAGTAGAGTAGGAGGTATGAGAATCCAGGTCTGTCCAAAACATTCTGCTCCATTATCCTATTTCTAAAAAAAAGTAGTAAGAACTGGCAGACACTGCCACCTCTGTCTCCCGTGTGAGTGCTGGGAGAATGTAATGAAAGCATAGACTTTCAAAGAAACGCGCCAGTATACAAAATGTCCGTGCACTTTTGGTGGATGCCAAGGACCTCCTCAAGTTCAGGGAGTCTGTGGGGTCAGCACGTACGAGAGCTTAGAAACCGCAGCAGCCTGAGCCTATCCCAGAATCTCAGGAAACCAACAAACAGAACAGTGATGCGAGGAGCCTGGGAGGGAATCTAAGGCAGGGGTTGACAAACCAGTCTACGGGCCTGATCTAGCCCGTCCGATGTGTTTGTGAAAGCAGCCATGCTCACTCACTGACATCCTGTGTGCGGCTGCTTCTGCCAATGGCATCATTAAGCAGCAACAATAAAGACCACGCAGCCCGCAAGACCCTAAACACTTACTGTGCCCCTTTACAGAAAAAAGTCCGCTAACCTTGACTCGAGCCAGGAGTGAAAACTTATTTCCTCCAAGGGAACATACAGTATAGAAAATAGAACAGTGCCCTGACGGGAAAGCCAGCATCTCAGAATTTTTAAGATTAGGAGAACCAAAGAAAAATTGACAAAAACTACTAATTAAGAGCTGTGCATGGCGGCTCATGCTTGTAATCCCAGTACTTGGGAGGCTGAGACAGGAGGATTGCAGGTTCAAAGCCAGCCTCGGTAACTTAGCAAGACCCTCTGCAATTTAGTGAGACCCTGTTTCAAAATAAAATAGGGCTGGGAGTATAGCTCAGAGGTGGAATGCCCCTGGATTCAATCCCCAGTGCCACAAAACAAACACACACACAAACAAACAAACAAAACCACTGATGAAATCCCACAGTACTCAGGCACCAAAGCGTATTTCAATCAGCAATGCTTACTCAATTATAAGCCATTCAGAGAGAAACTCGCTTCTTGTCTTAGGGGAAGTTAAGGAAATTGTAATGATTACGTATTGCCAATTGTGACAGCGTAAGAACTAGTCACAAGGTCTCTCAAGCAATGTTTGGGAAAAGAGATCAGAAACTGCATGCAGATGCGAGAAGAAGGTGGCAGAGGGGCGGAGGGAAGGGGTGCGGCACTGCACACAAGCCGCTGTGTCGCAGGAGGAAGCTTGCAGGTGGCAGACAGTAACACTGGGCTTCAGGGATTTCACTCATGCAAAGAAGTGTCTCCGTGTGATCTTGCCCGCAGACCTGTCACACTTACGTTATCAAGGTCCTTCCGCAGAGCGATCTTGCTGGTCACCAGCTCATGAGCCAAGTCATCGTTTTCCTGCTCCAACCTCATGTTAGCTTCTTGGAGACGCCTATTCTCCCGCTGAAGGGCAGAAAAAAACCAGTTACACACACACAAAAACCAAAGGGAAATGACAATTTCTCAGGACTAAACCTTGAAATGATTTTCTGAGTCCCAGGGAAATAAAGAGATGTGGCTGGTCCCAGTGTGTTTCCAAATAAACAGCTGCATTTTCTATCTCCACAAATAAATACTTAACTGATTCAAGTGACCTTGTCAAGCAGCTACTTCTTATTAACTGTGACGAAAGGCCACTGAACTGTAACAAACTAGGCAGCTGGTTTGGAGCAGAACAGATCTTGCTTTCTCATTTGCAAACTCAAACTGAAAGTTCAGAAACAGGAGGACTGAATCTTAAAAAGGACTCATCAAAGTGAGGTACAGGCACGACTATCTCACAGGAAAAGGTGAACGCTCCTACCACCTCGTTCATGAGCAAACGAACCTCGAATCGCTCGATGGGGTCTTCTTGTTGGGCTTGCTGCTCTCTCATGGTGTGA
This sequence comes from Glis glis, assembly GCA_004027185.1. Taxonomy (NCBI): domain Eukaryota; kingdom Metazoa; phylum Chordata; class Mammalia; order Rodentia; family Gliridae; genus Glis; species Glis glis. Next base: position 67,731 of record PVJS01002022.1, read on the forward strand.
TATTCTTTTTCGTATTTTTTCAACTTCTTCTGACTAATCTGTGGAATAAACCACAGACAACTTGAGAGGAATCAGAACGTGGTGCTGCTTCTGCGCCTGCAGTGAAGACCAAGTCTTCCGCGACCTGGATGATGCAGTCACTGTGGAAGAGGTGTTTCCTAGTTTGGGATGAAAACCATTGTCGCTGGGTATGAGCCCTGCCCCCTGGTGGAGGGGCTGGTTCCTAAGGTCTTAGTAGACTGTCAGTGTCAAATGAACACCCTACAGATGGCCCTGTCCGAGTTCTAGGTCCTCTTTGTCCCTAGTAATAATTCACCATTTTATTTAGCACATACTAGCACTGTTGCTAAATGCTTTACATCTGCAACCTCACAATCCTTCCACAAGGTCCACTGTTTCCTCATTTGATAGGCAGGTAACTGAGGTATGTGGTGGTTATATAACACAGTCATGGTCACTCAACAAGGGACTGGGAGCTCTGGGACTTGAGGCCACGCTGCTGAACTCTATCCAAAGTCCACGCTGCAGTCCCTCAACCCTCTTCCTTTCTACTAGCTCTTTCAGTGCTGCTTTCTTTCACCCCCTTTTTTCTGTGCTGCTTTTAAAGGGGCACAGTTCTCTCTGCATCTGAAAACACAGATCTGCCAACCATTCTACTGAGAAGCCCTTTCACCCAAAGTACTGTCATCTTTCTCTCAAGCCTTTTCCTACCAACCACTGCACACCACAGCCCTGTACCTTCTACTCTGTAGGTCTGTGGCCCCTCTCTCCCTACTCTCTAGAGAAGGGCCACCAGTGGTTCTTTCCCACTTCATCCCAGGGGGTCCCACCTGTTCCCAACTAGACTTAAAAAACTCCCGGACTTCAGCTGGACATAGTGGCACATGCTTGTAATCCCAGTACTTGGGAGGCTGAGACAGGAGGATCGCAGGTTCAAGGCAAGTCTCAGCAACTTTAGTGAGACCCTGTTTCAAACTAAAAAATAAAACAGAGCTGGGGGTGAAGCTCAGAGGTAGAATACCCCTGGGTTCAATCCCCAGTACAAAAAAAAAAAAAACACTTCCTGGACTTGCATGCTTTACCATGACAACCACTCCTCTTTCTTCTAGGAAAGCTTCCCCGTTTACGTTCCTGGCCCTCGCTGCACTGCTTAGGTTTCCCCCTTTACTGGCTGGCCCCTTCTCATTGGTCAATCCAGAGCATGACCAGGACCTTACCTTCAAGACACAATTGTCTTTTGTTTGGTTCCTTCTTTTAAACTGCTAATCCATCCCCTATGTGTTTTTTAAATTACATTAAAAATTATGACACATAATAAATAGAAAATGATAGAACAGATATGTACGATTAAATCACGACTGCAAAGCTAATGTCCATCCCTTCTCAAAGCTTCAACCCTCAGCCCTGAACTGCTGGCTTGCCGATCTGCCGTTAGCCGCAGGTCCAGGTAACCAGGACTTGCAGAGTGCGTCCAGTTCCACGTGTTTATTTTATGGATGAAGGAGCAGGGGCTGTAAGGGATGAGTTGGCCCGGGCTTGCCGTGGGCTGGTGTTGGCTGCTCTAGCTCCCTGCTGTCACTCCGTTTCGTCTAACTGGCGCTGCCTAGCATCCCTCTCCCACTGCCTCTGTGGACACCTCCCGAGTTGGGATGCTTGCAGGTCTGTCTGGATCGGAGCTCTGCTCCTGGAGCCTGGCCTCTGCCCAAGAGTAGTGAGCCAGGAAGCTGCCCTCTGCCCTGGCTGCAGTCTACAGCAAGATGCCAACAAAGCCTGGGGGGACATGGGCTGCGGAGCAACAGCTCTAAACCCAGATCTTTGTGGTTCTAGGCCAAGGTTGAAGTAAACTTTTATTGTGTACCTAAGTGATTCACAAAAAGAACACTTAAATAATACGTCTGCATGATCAGTAAATTTATAAACAAATCCTAACAGATCGATAGCAGAGGAGCAGAAAATACATGAGGCTTGTGGGCAGCAAGCACTTTCTCCCTCTGCTCTCTGCAGCCTTGGTAAACGACGAGAGGGCAGGGGTATGAAGTGCTTCCTAGCAGTTTCTAAAAAAAGAACCAATACCAAACCCTGGAAGACATTTTCACAGATCTTCACAAGACCTCGACTTCACAGTCTCAGGCTGGGGTAAAGGAAGAATTAACATTTTCCACATTTTTAAAGGATAATTACAAAATCTTTTTAAAAAATTTTTTGCAGTACTGGGGATTGAACCCAGGGGCATTTTACCTCTGAGCTACACCCCCAGCCCTATTTTTTATTCTTTATTTTGAAACAGGGTCTCACTAAGTAGCAGAGGCTGGTCACGAACCCGGATCCTCTGGTCTCAGCCTCCCAAGTACTGGGATTACAAGCATGTGCCACCAAGCCCGGCCAAAATCATTTCTTCTACATTTCACTATACCTGATCGAAACGGCCTCATTCTCACAGAAAAAGGGTTGACTCTCACTCGACAGTTAAGGTATGACAAGGCCGTGATAAATGCTACACCCTACAACATGTCATCTTATCTGGGTCCTACATTTTCATGATAGTATGTGGGCATTTCTTTTTGCTTTTACCATGTTTTCTACATTGAGCATAAATTATAATTAAGAAAAACACAAAAATGCTATTTAAAAATTATTCTTATAATTGTCCTGAGACCTCTGAGGCAGAGAGCCCTGCCTGTTTCTCTAGATGACGGTCCCACGTCCCTCAATCAGTCTGCAGGACTGGAGGCACACGAAGCTCTCCCATTTTCCCGAGTGCTTGCTAGTCCAGAGTCCTGAACTGTCTGCACCAGCCTAGCTCTTCCCACCCTTCAGCCTCACTTGTTCTCAGTCTCTTTCTTTCTCCCTTAGATGCACCCTCCTCCCCAACTCGTAACACAAATACAAAATAAATAAAAACACTATGAGCCAGGTGAGGAGGTGCACGCCTGTATTCCTAGTATTTGGGAGGCTGAGACAGGAGGATTGTAGGTTCGAGGCCTGTGTGCAATAACTTAGCAAGACCTTGTTTGAAAATAAAAAATAAGGCCAGGTGTGGTGG
>PVJS01002022.1:70873-89387 GCA_004027185.1 Glis glis
AGGCAGAGACCTGAGGATCTGGGCTCGCAGCCAGCCTCAGCTACTTAGTGAGGCCCTCTGCAACTTAAGTGAGACCCTGTTTCAAAATAAAGAATAAAAAACGGGGCTGGGGTGTAGCTCGGAGGTAGAATGCCCCTGGGTTCAATCCCCAGTACCGCCAAAAAAAAAAAAAGAAAAAAAAAAAGCCCAGTATGATGGCTCGCACTTGTACTCCCAGTACTTGGGAGGCTGAGACAGGAGGATTGCAGGTTCATGGCCAGCCTCAGCTACTTAGTGAGGCCCTCTGCAATTTAGTGAGACCCTATTTCAAAAATAAAAGAATAAAAAACGGGGCTGGGGGTGTGGCTCAGAGGTAGAATGCCCCTGGGTTCAATCCCCAGTACCGCAAAAATAAATGAATAAATAAGAAAATAAAAAATAAATAAAATAGGCTTGGTATAGCTCAGAGGGAGAACCACACGAGGTTCAATTCCCAGTGCTACAAAAGAAGAAAAATAAATAAAAATAAAATAAAAACCACTATGGCTTCTCACGGGCTCATGCAGGTGCTGACTTTTGGAGTGTGGGTGGCTGCACACCTGAGCCAACCAGCTGCCTCTGAGGCCAGACCCCGGGAGACGATGGATGTCTGCGCTGGGATGGGGAACCAAGAGGAGCCAGCAGCGTCTCTGCCCACCTGAATGTTACCAGAGTCTTCTTCAGGCCCAGCTCTGCCTCGTGCATGCTGTGCAGGACAAGTGGAAAGGACCCTCCTCCCTGAGTGGGAATGGCAACCTGAGCAGACGTGCGTGCCAGTCTGCTCCTCCTGCCCGACACCACACAGCCAGCTCACTCCTCTAGCACCTCTGGGGGCCTCCGCACGCTCCCTTCTCCTGCCAGGTCAGGGCGCTGGTTCTATCTCCTTGCAGCACCAGGAGGCTCCTGCATGGCGCCCGTCCAGTCCGCAGTCACATGGCTGCTTACTTCACTGCCGTCCCACGGAAGCAGGTGGGGCAAGCACATCTGTTTTGCTAACCACTGTATCTCCAGTGACTAGCTCAATGTTTGGAACTTAATTGGGACTCGATCAGATATTGGATAGAATAAAGGCGAAGGCTTTCCTTTTAACCCAGTAAGGACGCAGTAGTGACATTTAATTACCAAATAGTTGAGCGCTACCACATGCAGTGTCCTTTGCTAGGTATCAGCAATACAACGATGTATCTAGATCCCAATATGCAAACGCCATGAGTGCAGGGAATATATTCACTGTCTCACAGTAAGAATGAGAATGCTTTATAAACAAAGACACAGTCTCCACACATAAGTGTCCAAGATTCAGCCAGGTGAGGTAGCACATGCCTGTAATCCCAGAAATTAATTTCGGAGGCTAAGGCAGGAAGATTGAAAATTTGAGGCCAGCCTAGGCAACGTGGTGAGACCATGTCTCAAAATTAAAAAAAATCTTTAAAAGGGCTGGGGAAGTAGTTCAGTGGTAGAGTGCCCTCAGGTTCAATCTTATTCTCAAGTACCACCACCACCACCAAAAAAAAAAAAAAAAAGACATTTTAATTGAATTTAGGAAGCAAGAGAAGCTGTGGATTTGGCCTTAGAGATCTGAGTTACACCCACTATTAGCTGATTCCTCTCAGGCTTTGGAAATCACAGCTTCACACACAGAGGCACTTTTGCCCTCAAATGTGATTAAATTTGAAATTCAGTCCTTGTTCTATTTAAATGTACTTTCAGGGGGGAATAAAAACCTAACAAATTTCTGGGATAAGACTGGGTTTGTAATTTAAGTAAACTAATTTTATACCCCAGTGCAGTTAGCAAAGTGGCTCTTATTTTTTGCGGTACTGAGTGTTGAACCCAGGGGCATTCTACCTCCGAGCTACAACCCCAGCCCTATTTTTTTTGTTCTTTATTTTGAAACAGGGTCTCACTAAGTTGCAGAGGGCCTCACTAAGTAGCTGAGGCTGGCTGTGAACCGGGATCCTCAGGTCTCAGCCTCCCAAGTACTGGGATTACCAGCATGTGCCACCATGCCTGGTAAGCACACTGGCTCTTAACACTGTTAGGGACAATACCACTTTGAAAGTCTCCTAAGCATGTGGCTTCCCCCCTTTGTGAGCACTGAGGTCTGATTCTCTCCTCCCTTGGGACAAAATGCTCTCCACACCGTCTCAGAGGGCTCATGGGCCCCTTGTGGCCCATCCATGGTCTTAGGTTAAGAAACCTTGAATTAGCCGGGCGTGGTGGCGCACGCTTGTAATCCCAGTGCTTGGGAGGCGGAGACCGGAGGATCCGGATTCGTGGCCAGCCTCAGCTACTTAGTGAGGCCCTCCACAACTTCATGAGACCCGGTTTCAAAATAAAGTATAAAAAATAGGGCTGGGGGTGTAGCTCGGAGGTGGAATGCCCCTGGGTTCAATCCCCGGTACCGCAAAAAACAAAACAAAACAAAACAAAAACAGAAACCTTGAATTAGAGAGAAGGTGGAGACTTGGCACATGCCAGATTGATATTTTGGCAGAAGCACAAATTTAGTCCAAAACACCTCTCCTTCGGTCACTCACTGGTCGTTAATCTGTCATAGGAAAGTAAATACTACTTGCCCTGGGGAAGCGGGTCCTGTTCAGCCTCTAGAGCAGGCAGTGACATCAAGGCACACACAGATGGGGAAAGGGCCAGAGCGGCTGCTCCTGACCTGGGTAAAGAAAGGTGGACAGCCTGCTCACTAAGAGCTGGGTTGAGTGCGGGTGGCAGACCAAGGCTCGAGTCCTGGCTCTGCCAATGACTGACTGTGAACAAGTGAGCTGCCTAATCTAAGCCTCAGCTAGCATCTGTAGAAATCCTATTAGTCCTTATGAGAACTACTGTTATGAAAGTCAAATGATACAAAATGTATATAAAGTGCTCAGAAAACTGCCTGGCACACTGAGGTCTTTTCAGTCAATAGCAGTTGTTGCTTGTTACTGATGTCATTGCTATTACTGTTGTCTGGCATCTTATTCTGAATCAGAGACAGAGCAATCCTCTGCACACGTGCTGCAGGGCATCTAAACTCTGCCCCTCGAACACAGAAAAGCATGGACGAGCTGCCCTGTGCCAAGGTCCCATCCCCTGCTGGGCTGCCGTGGCGGGGTTCAGTGAAGGCAGGAGGCTGAGCGCCAGGCCCTGCGTGGTGAGGGACCGCGTGGCGGGTGCCGGGGGTGAGGTCAGAAGGTCTGGAACAACAAGGAGATGCTGACTCCAAAGTCCTCACTGCTCTGTGTGGTAGGATTCACAGAAAGCGAGACAAGGAAATGTGACATGCATGTCCCTTCCTGTTTAAGAATGCGGGGGCAGGGACTGCGCTTTTCAGTTACTGATGAAAAGAACCTGTGACTTCCATAAGACTTTCAAGATAATAAAATGTCTCTATACTTTTCATTTTATTCAATGCTTGACTTTCTCACTTTACTGATGTGGAATCGAGACCTAGATAGATAACTTGCCCAAAGTCAAGGACCCAGTGTTACATGCAACACCAGCACAAGAACGCAAATCTGGGGTGATTCTTTTTCTTACTTATCTCTGTAGCAAGCTTGGTACTGCCACATAAGAATATTTATAAATGTTGACTTGAATTGACTTAAGTGGTCTAAATGCCTGGCCAACAGAGATCAAAGCAGGCGGGCCAAGAGCACCGGTCCCTGAGGGATGCGTGCAGCAGCAGCTTCGGAGCATCGTCTCAGTTCTCCAGCGACAGCCTGCACTAGCGCACCCAGGGCCACGCAGCAGAGGCAGCGCTGAGCAGGAGCTGAGCCTGTGGGTTCCAAAGCCTGTGCCCTTAACACTTGAAACAAACAAATATTTAATATCTGAGCTTTTTAATTTAATTTGTTCAAATAGTTCATACTCAAATTACTTCAAAGATCACAAAATAGAATTAGGCATTCTGGTTCTATCATCAGAATGTTTTTCTAAAATACAAGAAGAAAATTAGTAGCTGAAGCTACAACAGATGAGGACCAAGAGACACCAGCTTACAAAGGAAGAAGGTGTCTTATGCCAGCTTTATGATATGTAGCAGCAACTGTGCTTTATCAGGGCTGCTTTTTATGGTGTTTTTAGAATGTTTTCTTTTCAGATGATGATTGAGAAGATAATAAAAATAAATGGTGCCAAGTATTACGAGAGTAACAGAACTTTGCTGTTTTTCTGTTTTTTTTCTTTACCTTTTTTCCTTCTTTTTTAATGGAATGGCTGGATGTCTCTACAATTTTGTTCAGATGACTGCAGAACCTGGAAAAGCTGCTGCTGCTACTGATGCATAACATACTGCTATTATTGGTCTTTCTATATCAATATAAATACACACACACACACACACACACACATAATTTGAATTTTTAGAACTTTAGCTGTGCTGTCAGCTTTGGAAAAAGTATCCCAGTTTACCATTTGACTTGGCACTGTGCAGAAATTAACAGCCATATTTGTCTAAAAACATTAAGCTCATTTTTTTCCATTTGTATAGGGGTAACACACTGTATTAAATTATTTATAAATATGTCACACTTTTCAGAAACAAAAAAATTATTCAGCGCCCACCTAGGTGCTTCTGCCCCCTTAATTTTTTTTTTTTTTTGGTACTAGGGATTGAACCCAGGGGCATTCTATCTCTGAACTACACTTCCAACCCTTTTTTTATTTTGAAACAAGGTCTTGCTAAGTTGCTGAGGGTCATACTAGATTGTTGAGGCTGGTCATGAACCTGCGATCCTCCAGTCAGCATTCCAAGTACTGGGATTACAAGCAATCAGCCACCACGCCGGGCTCTGCCCCCTTATTTTTATTCAACACCCCCTGATTGCATCCGAGGCTATGACTGCCCCCCTGGATGGGTCCAGCATCCCCCTAGGGGTAGTATCATTGGGAATCTATGCTTTCTGTTAAAAAAGAATAAAGAAGGTAGTGCCACTGTTCACAACTGGAAAGGGGAAGCCACTCAGAAGTTTCCTCACAAAATCCATTTCTAAAAGGTAGGAACAAATAAATAAAACGACAGTCTGGCCTCTGAATTTACGAACAGTGTATAGAGAGTAAGTTTCAACTCTAACACAGAGATTGCACTACCCACTGTTACGTGACCAACATCACCAGCGGAGGCCACACACCAGCAGCTCCTGTCGCCGTCATCGATCCTCTCACAGCCAAGCACAGTGACTGCAAGCACTGACTTGAGAGACAATCTCCTGCGATCAACTCGACCACTCATTACCCAGCATCAGCATACTGATCTCTAAAAGGACCTCAATGAGCCAGGCGTGGTGGCTCACACTTGTAATCCCAGTACTTGGGAGGCTGAGACCGGAGGATCGCAGGTTTGAGACCAGTCTCAGCAAATTAGCAAGACTCACAGCAACCTGGTAAGACCCTGTTATAAAACAACAAAAACAAAAAATAGGTCTAGGGGTATAGCTCAGAAGTAGAGTGGCCCTGGGTTAAATCCCCAGTACCACAGAAATGAAAAAAAAAAAAAAAGGACCTCAGTGGTCGCTGTCAGGATTAATTCACTTGTAAGAATCTGCAAACACATCAAGAAACAAGACTGATGAGGTAGGTGGCTGCTTCAGAGGGCTTAAGATCCTAATACATCGTAACTATACAAACGATTTGAACAGAGAATGAAGCTCAAACAAGCGCTGCTTTTAGCTCATGAATAAAAACATCCCCAAGGGCAAACACTCTAGAAGGCAAAGGGTTTTGCCTTCTAGAGTGTTTTGTCTCCACACAGCAAATGGGATCAATTCGGAAATATTGCTATTTGGTTTTTGTAATATCTTTACTCACAGGTAGTCTGAAGTCTAGCACATTTACTTTATGCTTAAATTCCAAGGAAGTAACGGTTCAGAAATTCCATTTTGTCTTTGGCAAGATTCTATAGCAAAATAATCAAGTATTCAGAATTGAACGAAGGAACATACTGAGCTATTTCTTACAGCATGCTTCTTCTAAACTAGTCTCACATATTGGACTTGCTCTTAAAAATCCTTACATAGAGCAGGGTGTGGTAGCCCATGCCTGTTATCCCAGTACTTGGGAGACAGACAGGTGGACTGTAGGTTCAAGGCCAGCCTCAGCCAATTAGTGAGAACCTGTTTCAAAATAAGAAATAAAAGAGGGCTAGGGATGTAGCTCAGATGTAGAATGCCCCCGGTTCAATCCCCAGTACCTCCTACCCCCTAAAAAAAACACAGAATAAAGAAAGAGCTGGGCGAGGTGACACATACCTATAATCCCAGTTCTTGGGAGGCTGACAGGAGGATCACAAGCTCGATCTCAGCAACTTAAGGAGACCTTGTTTCAAAATAAAAAATAAAAGCTGGGCGTGGTGGCGCGCGCTTGTAATCCCAGTACTTGGGAGGCTGAGACTGGAGGATTTGGGTTCGCGGCCAGCCTCAGCTACTTAGTGAGGCCCTCCGCAACTTAGTGAGACCCTGTTTCAAAATAAAGAATAAAAAAGTAGGGCTGGGGGTGTAGCTTGGAGGTAGAATGCCCCTGGGTTCAATCCCAGTACTGCAAAATAAATAAATAAATAAATAAATGAATAAATAAATAAATAAAAGAGCTAGGGGGTAGCCTGGAGGTAGATCTCTCCTGAGTTCAATCCCCAGTCCCAAAAAGAAAGAAAATAAAAATAAAGACCTTCTGTCTCTTATTTCTTGAATCAAAAATTAAAAAAACATAAGAATTGTTTTTTTAATACCTCCCCCAGACATGGCACAGTTATGACAATGTTGCAGAGTTCCTAGGACCATTCATGATCTGGAGCCATCTATTTAAAGTGAAACTGGATATAATATCAGCAGTGGAACAGGAAGCTCAATGGACAACTAATTGAGTGTGTTAAATTTTCGATTAAGAACAGGGGATCTAACTCCTTAAGAAATGAATAAAATGTTTCAGGTCCATAACAAACTCACTTTAAGAAGAGGGAGAAGTCAAAGGCCTGGAAAAAGAGAGGTAGAGAGGACATACAGAAGATTTACAGAGAAAAGGGAGGCGCAGAGGGACAGAGAACGCAGGCCTTTTTGTGCAACACACCCATCTTGTGGCCATTTCAGATACTGCCACAAGAATTCAATTCTCACACTTTTGCAGTAAGAGGAGGCAACAGATGGGAGGCCCGCGCTGGGAATGCAGAGTCCGAGCCTGAGTCCTGAGGGTCCTGTCTCTGCTGGACCTCTGCTGCTGGACCTCCACATGCGTCAGTTTCCACACGTGGGATGCCCTACCTGAGAGAGCACCGTGAGGAAGAACAAGATGCTGTAAGATCTGCACAAATACCAGAAATTACAACAATAAGAGCATGATGTTAAAACACAACAATGACAATAAAAGTGACCATGTGTTTCCTAGACACGTGAGGCAAAGTATTCCCAATTCTCACCTTAATCAGGAAGTAAAACTGAGTAAACCAAGCCACAATATAAAAAAAAAATGGAACAGGATACGAATGAGTTTCAGAGCCAAGGTTTCCTTTGTAAATTCTATACCAAAAAGTTCAAAAACTTGTTTTCAACCATCTGCATCTCATGAACGCTCCTTTTCATGCCGAAAGGGACTCGGCACCACAGGTGATCTGAGCATCCCTGCGCTGACTGAGCCCCGACCTCACATGGCTGCAGGATGCAGGCTCATGGCACATGTCCCAGTGGAACTGGCAAATTACCACATGACTATAACTGGCTCAACTACTATCTCTATCTCCCTTAATATTTCTTGGTATTAAGTACAGCTGCAAGATAACTAATCGCTTAACTGTGCATATCATATCTCACCTTTCAACAGAAAAACCCCATTCTCTCATGTACTGGTGAGCCGTAGGCTTTCCATGCTGTGACTGAATTTCAAGAAAAAATTACTATCTCATCTGGAAGCTATTTTTAAGCCTGGTCCAAATCCATGTTAAGTCTTCTTTGAAAAGCACTTAGTAGAAACTCAGTAGCACAGCATTCATTCATTCAACAAACCAACCAGTTCTTTACACACCAGAACCCGTTCTTGATGTTAAGGATTCAGCAGTAAACAAGAGCCAAAGTCTCTTCCACTGCAGAGCCTCCATACCAGGGGGAGAAAATAAGATATGGTAGGAAGTAAGGACAGAAAGGGCTGGGAGATGCTGCTACTTTAGATACTGTAATTAGAGATGTTCTCTCTCTCTCTCTCTCTCTCTCTCTCTCTCTCTCTCTCTCTTTCTCTCTCTGTGTGTGTGTGTGTGTGTGTGTGTGTGTGTGTGTGTTACTGGGGATGAAACCCAGGGGCATTCTACCTCTGAGCTACACCCCCAGCCTGATTTTATTTATTTTGAAACAGGGTCTCGCTAGGTTGATGAGAGTCTTACTACTTGCTGAGGCTGTCCTCGAACCTGCGATCCTCCTGTCTCAGCCTCCCAAGTACTGGGATTACAGGTGTGCACCACCACGCCCAGCTAGAGATGTACTCTCTGATATTTGAGCTGAAGACTGGATGAGGTGACAGTGGAGCCACACAGACAACTAGGAGAAGAACTTGACAAGCACAGACCAGCCGGTGCACAGGCCTGAGCGGGCAAGCGAGTTTGGCGTGTCTTAGGAAGGCAAGGAGGCCAGGGGGTCAGGACGTGGCGGAACTCCTGAGCTCTGCTGCGAGGTAAGAAGCCATTGGAGAGTTTTAAGCAAGGGAAATATGGGATGGAGAAAGCCAGGGAGGAGGCAACCATGGGAGAGGACATGGCAGTCCTGGTGAGATCAGGGTGCCAGTGGTGAAGGGAGGGATCAGAGTCGGGGTACAGTGCAGCCGCGGGCTGGGGCGTGGAGTGCGAAGATGTCAACCACGAGAAAGAGGAGGCAAGGATGACAGCAAGACTTTTGGCCTAAGCAGCCAGGTACCACCAGCTGAAATAGGGCCCCGAGAAAGGCGCAGGTTCTGGAGAGGAGGAAATTACCAGTACAGGGGCCGCGGAACCAGGTGTGCTGAACCGGCTGAGGTAGGAGAGCGACTAAGAAGTTCAGAACTTGCTTGGTTCTATGCTCTGTGCATAGAAATCCATTTTCTTTAAACATATTACTGGAAAGTATCTATCTGATATCTACTTAAAAAATAAGAGAAGAAATAATTATATCAGTAGCCATTATTTCTTGAACCCTTACTAATTTCCAGGCACTGTGAAACACTGTGTATATGATATTGTAATTAATCCTTAGACTTAAAAGCACTTAGCCATAGTACCTGGCACACAGTAAACTATCATTAAACATTTGTCATAGTACTTGTGAAGTATGTACGATTTTAATTTGAATGGAAGCTTTAATAATTAATTTCTAGAAGTTCTATTCCCTTTTCTCAAATTCCCCAGTCACTTTATATTATGATTTTGATTGTTTCTCTGGGAAATAGTAGAGTTTTTGTATTCTTCATTCAGTAGACCAGGAAGTCATTCCAAGGTCCTACCTGCATGCAGAGGTCTCAGATTCAGCTGCATCCTCGGGGCCTAAAGTCCTGTCTACTATGTATATGTGATCATTAAAACTGTAACTACACATGGTTCCATATTTCCTTTGGATGACGATGTATCAGTTCACACACACTTGCTTTGAGATACTTTATTTCAGGCACCTACACATTTCTCTTTTTCAAGTTCATGCAAGTATTTAAACATTTCTTGGGTTATATTTTACCTAGTCTCTGTGTTAAGAATAAGGACAGCCTGAGTTAGCTCAGTTTGACAGTTAACCAGAAGTCCAATATTATTTCATAGAAGAAGAAATGGAGCCTTAAAGTGGGGTGAAGTAACTCTGAATTCAGACTTTGGAGTCCAAGCCCCTGCTCTATTCTATAGATATTGAAGCTTACCTCCACATCTGCCTTGATATACTAATCCTAGTTCTATTCTCTGGAATCATAAAATGAACATGACAGTCTCTTATGTATCCTATACAAATCTGAATACAAATATTTATTCTGACCCCCACCTACCTCACCCCAAAATTACAAACTAACCCCCTCCAATTATTTTTCTTCTTAAAAATACAACTTTATTAAAACATGAGCACAAAGAGATAATGTATCTTTAACTTAAGAGAGCTGTACATGTCATAAACACTATATAAAACTGAGTGGGTTTTCTCCATGTATTATTAATTTCAATTTAGGGAATTTCTGATCATAACAACAAAGTTGACAGTTAAAGGACAACACAGTAGAAATCATGAAAACTGAATTCTGCCACCAACTAACTTTATAAGTCTACAGCTTCTTTGTGTTTTGGTTTATTTTAAAAATGGGGATAATTAGCCGGGCGTGGTGGCGCACACCTGTAATACCAGTACTTGGGAGGCTAAGACAGGAGGATTGCAGGTTTGAGGCCAGCCTCAGCAACTTAGTGAGTGAGACCTTGTTTCAAAATAAAAAATAAAATAGGACTGCGGGTATAGCTCAGAGTATAATTGCTTCTGGGTTCAATCCCCAGTACCACCAAAAAAAAAAGGGATAATTAATACCTCTTCTAGAGTTCAGGGGCAGGGGACTATGCAATTTAATTTATGGGATCTTAAATTTATATAGTACTCATTTGGTATTCAAGGGGAACTGGTGTCAGATCGCCCCTCAGATACCCAAATCTGAGGATGCGAAAGTCCCTTATGTAAAATGGCATATTATTTGCATATCATTTATGCATATACTCCCATATAGTTTAAATTACCTCAGGATTACTGGTAATATTGAATATAATGTAAATGCTATGTAAATAGCTATCACATTGCATTATTTAGGGAATAATGACAGGATAAAGTCTATACATGTTCAGTATAGACATAATTTTTGTTCCCTAAATATCTTCAATCTGTGGTTGGTTGAATCCACAAATGTGAAGCTCACTGATGCAAGTATGAGGGCTGACAGTATTTGACAGTATTCTGAAAAGAAAAAGGCTATTTAATACAAAAGAAAACATCATCATTATTACTATGGGCTGTGCATCCCTAATCCAAAATGCTCTACAATCTGACCCTTTTAGATGGCCACCAAGACGCCACAAGTGGAGAATTCGGAACCTGACCTCATGAGATGCATCAGTGCAAACACAGGGCACTGTGACACGGTGTAACACTACCTTCAGGCTGTGTGTGTAAGGTGTGTATGAAACAGGTGAATCTGGGTTTTAGAGTTGGGTCCCATCGCCAAGATATCTCATTATAAGTATGTGCAAATATTTCTGAATACAAGAAGAATCTGAAATCCCAAACACTTCTGGCACCAAGCATTTGGAATAAGGGAAAATCAACCCATATTGTCATTTACATGTTATAAATATTAACAGTTTCATCAGGAAAAGTGAGACATTAACTGAACAATAGAATTGTAATTAATGAAAAAATTGTTTTACCTTCATGTTGCAAGCTAATTCCATTAGCTTTTTTGCATTTTCTTCTGAGCGGTATCTCTTGGGAAGCTGAACCCTGAAGAACTTCAAGGCACCTTCAAAGTCTGTCACCAGCAGGTCATCCTTGGAAGTCTTGAAGACAGTAAGAAAATACAACCATATATAAAAAAAGGTTTGCTATGAAGATGCACAAGCAGCATTTTATAATCCCAGGACTTGAAAAATACCCCAGAAGATATTTCTTAGTCTTGGTTGGAGCCATCTGTGTGTGTTCACCATCAGGGAAAACACCAGGGCGGAGTGACTGCTTAGAATGAGACTAAAACTACTATGGCAAGTGCTCGACAGGGCACATCAAAGAACTCATCTCATGAATATTATTACCTTTAATAATCCAAGAGCGACATTAAAAATCACACTTATTCCCTGAAAGAGAAAAGACAAAAAGAACATTTTCAGTGTTTTATAACTGGGCTATTATGTTGTTTATTCTTAGAGTACCCCACAATTTTAGAGGAATTATAAAAACTTAACCCATTATGTCCCATCGTCCCATTTAAGGAACACCTAAAAAAAAACAAACAAAAACAAATTGAGCAACAAATAAACCACTTCTGAAATAATGTATGTTTTTAGAGTTTTAGAGTTCTATTCTTTTTTTTTTTTTGTGGTACTGGGGTTTGAACCCAGGGGTGTTCTAACACTGACCTCACCCCTGTGTTTTTTATTTCAAAATAGAATCTTGCTAAGTTGCCCCAGTTGGCCTTGAACTTGTGATTCTCCTGCTTCAGCCTCCCGAGTCACTGGAATTATTGGCATGAGCCACCATACCTGCTAGAGTTCTATTATTTTATGAAAAATAATGGGAAAATGAATAGTGACAATATTCATCAATATTATTAATGGCATCATTAATATTATTAACAAATTATACAGTAAATCTTAGATTAAAATTTCTAACCTATTTAGTTTTTTTTTATTTGATGTGTGTGTGGTAATGGGGATTGAACCCAGGGGCATTCTACCTCTGAGTTACTCCCCAAGTCCTTTTTATGTTTTTGTTTGATACAGGATCTTGTTAGGTTGCTGAGAGTCTCGCTATGTTGCTGAAGCTGTCCTCGAACCTGTGATCCTTCTGTCTTAGCCTCCCAATACTGAGATTACTAGGCATGCACCACCAGGTCCGTTTTTTTTTTTTTTTGGTGGTACTAGTGATTAAACCCAGGGGCATTCTACTTCCAAGCTATACACCCAGCCCTTTTTAATTTTTGTTTTGAAACAGGGTCTAAGTTGCTGCGGGTAATTGCTAAGCTGTAGAGGCTGGTCTTGAACCTGCGATCTTCTCTCAAGTACTGAGATTGTAGATATGTGCTGCCATGCCTGGTGATTTCCCACCTATTTTAATGTGCCTGTGTCAATTTCATTCAAATATTTGCAGAATTGAAAACTTGGGACTTAGTAGGTTAAATAAGGAAATGGATTATCTTGGAACTGTGTTGGAAAATAAAACTTGCAGGGCCATCACTGAAAGCCACTTGAAGTAAACCAAGTCTTCTGTTTTTCTCATAGAAGAGCTTTCCTAGATCTAGTCTGACATGGAACAAGAAAGAATACTTTCCCAAAGTAGTCCATGATTCTAAACTATTAAGAGTCATAAAATTGTGATCAAGAAGTAACTTCTGGTATGCTCTCCCTGTATTTTACACCATCACAACCCAACTACCACAATCCTGAGCGCTCCCTCCAGTCTGCCTCCCTTATCTATAACCACTTTGGGAATCCTGGAGGCAAAGAACAAATGAGGGGAGGCATTATCACCTGTAATCAAATTAAACCATTTTAAGTTTCAGGAACTTGGTTTCCACAACTAAGGGTTTTCTGAGATAATTAGGTGCAAAGCTTATGTAAATTACTCAGCATGCTACCTGGCCCTTAGTAACTACTTAACAGATTATTGTTGCTAACAGTGAAACCATAGACACAATTTAAAGACTGGAGATCAGAAATTGGTTATATAAATTATGGTACATCCAAATAACAGGATACCTGGCAGCAAGTAAGAATAATGGTAGTATAGCTGGGCATGGTGGTACATGCTTGTAATCCCAGTACTTGGGAGGCTGAGACAGGAGGATCGGGGTTTGCAGCCAGCCTCAGCTACTTAGTGAGGCTTTCTGCAACTGAGACCCTGTTTCAAAATAAAGAATAAAAAATAGGGCTGGGGGTGTATCTTGAAGGTAGAATGCCCCTGAGTTCAATCCCCAGTGCCACACACACACACACAAAAAGAATAATGATAATATAAGAACATTTCAGGCCAGTTAATAGATACAAACTCCTTATGGGGTATTATGTACTTTGAATATGGAAGAATTAAAAACAGGATAGTATAGATTCAAGTATATGAAATGAAAAAAGAGTATAACAGTATATACATATTACAATCATATTTTTAAATATATACATATAGAATCATAATATATTATATAATATTCCAAATGGGAAAAACCATAATATTTCATATAGAAATTATACACATGCTTATATGAACACAAAAAAGGCTGAAATAATACACACCTAGATGTTAAAGTAGTTAACCTTTAGATAGTAGGACTGGAAGTATTAAATTTTTTTTTTTGCTTCTATCTTTTGATTTCTATAATAAAGTATTTTTATAATTAGTTTTTTCTTAAACACACACATATGCCTCAAACCCAAAACTATGTCACAGCCTGGGCTGTTATTTACTCTAGTATCTAGTTTCTCTTTAATAACACTAACCCTCCCGCTTTAGCAAACTCCTACCAGCTTTAAAAAACTTCCCTTGCAGCTGGTGTGCTCATGTAATTAATTTCTGGCCAACCTGTGGAAAGTCTCTTTTAAAAAGAGGGGAGACACCTACCCCCACTTCCAACCTTCCTGGCCTGAATATAGATAAGAGGACTAGAGCTCTGCTCTATGTAAGGATAAGATCACAATCTTCTGCATGAGACAGAAAAAACTTCTGTTATATTTAGTTGTTATTTTGGGTTTCTTTGTTAAACGCAGTCAAACCTAATTCTAACTAATACAAATGCCTAATATGTCTTTTCTTAGTTGAGAGTACCTTTCACAAACGTGAGCAGTAGTATTAGCCCAAGAAGGGTCACTTCAGCCTGGCTTTCCCAGCACCAAAATAAAATAACTGAGGACCAACTCTTGACAGTTGCCACAGGAAGGGGTACACACCTCACACAGAAGCAGGTCGATGATGTGGAAGACCATGTAGAGAGGAAATTTCGCAGTGAAAAGCGTAAGAAACCACTGGGAGGCATACATGTGCGCTTCAAGGCTGATATCCAGGAAGTGGTTGTACATGTCAGGGATGTATTCCTGAAATAGCAAACTAATTACTTCTGGGCACATATGCAGTTATCCTACACCCTCTCGGGAGGCTCATAAATCTGCCAGAAATGGGCCAAATAAGTCACATACTAGTGTTTTCCTAAAGATCTCCGATCTGCTCAGAACAACACTTATCTAGTACTTAGCTGGCCCTTGGCTCTCTTTTCAATACCAAACACTGCCCTGAAGAAAGAGGAATCCCCAAAAATGGTGACAAATATTTGGAAAAACTGGTCTTTCTTTCCAAGTTATGAAAAGTTTGGGAAAGTCTCTTTTACTTTTGTTATGAAGTTTTTTGTAACCAGCCAGCTTCAGAGCCTTGGGGAGAGCACCTGACTGAATTTGCTGTGGCAAAGTTCCCTACACAGTCATTTGCTCTTTTGGGTGTTTTTAATGCTGAAAACCCAGCTCAAACTCATCAAATTCACCGTTAATATTGGCATCCTCATCACATAGTGAGAAATGAGAAAAATAAAATGCGACCTCAGTCACGGATGGTACCGTGTCCTCAATCCAGCTCTCCCTAGTCCTGCATTCTCTTTGTCCAATGCAAGCTACTTTCCCTTTTTACCTGCATGAGGCGCTCCAACTGGTAAAATTTGCAATGCAAATCTTCAAAGTTTTGCTTGAAAAGTTCCCTGAGACCATAGTCAAACATGATCTTGACCAGAACACTGAATGCCTGTTCTTCAGGCATCTGTAACAGACAGACAGTGGGGGAAAAGTCACAACACACATACACAAGTTTTTTCCGCGTATTAAATCTGTCCTTCTTTTGTCTTACCAGGAAATACAGTGGTGTGCTAAAACAGGTGTAAAGTTTTGTTTTATAACATTATTTACTCAGTCAAGCAACATTCAATGATGCTACTCTGTCAGCACTGCTCCTGTCTTCAAGGAGCCTCTGTAGAGCCAGGGCATGGGAACTACAATATGAATTAGGTGGAAGGATCAGTAAGAACACAGGACTGTAAGATCGTGTCCACTGGAAGTCGTCAGAAAAAGGCTTTGCAGGGAGGACAGGATTTAAGATGAGTTTAGGAATAGGCTGATACAAACAGTCTTCCTCTTTTCCACATCATGAGACCTCTGTTTAATCATCTGACCTCTTCTGGCTACCATTTCATTCCAGTGAAGCTGGTTTTCTTCCCTATCGCTGGTGAAGACAGCTTGTCATAGAAGAGCCTTACATGTTCTGAGGCTTGAGTCATGCTGAAAGCACTAGAGTGATCCTTGCAGTAAAGCTGAAAGTGCTACGAAACCCTCTTCCTCTTCTATTTACAAACAGAAAGAGGAATGCATTTATAATAACATGTACATCTTCATAGATGCACAGGTTAAAAGAGCTATCCATTTATAATAACATGTACATCTTCATAGCTTTATGAAAAAATAGTTCCCTGAAAACCTGGAAAGATGACAAGCATTGGCAATGTTATTTAAGGCTCAGTGTGACTACAGCAAGTCTTCAAAAAAGTCAAGGAGGTAGGCGGGCTTCTGAGGAACAAGATGAGGGAGGTGGGCTGAGCACAGGAATCACCAAGAAAGCACAATGAAGAGCAAGTCAGATTAAGCAGTAAAAGAGAAGAGCGCAGGAGATTATTCAAAAGATCAGGTCTTTTGAGGTCTTGTGGAAGGCAACTTCGCCTCCCCACATGTGAGGGCGGAGTGGTCTGACCCACATGGCATTTGATGTGAAGATAGCCCATCTCCCCTCACGCCCAGGCAAGCATTGGTCTTAATACTGCGGAGCAAGCAGAAGGGAGTTCAAATCAAAACATGGGGAATCTTAGAAAGCCATTTTCAATGGGTTATGATACTTAAATGGGGATAAATGTCACTGGACTGAGGCTGCAAAAAAAGACAAATCATACAGGCTTATGAGACTAAGATACAAAGTCTGACTAAAACAACCAAACAAAAAATATTTTTTCCCCTAGTGCTGGGGATTGAACCCAGTGGCATTCTATCTCTGAGATGCATGCCCTGCCCAATTTTTATTTGAAAACAGGGTCTCATTAGGTTGCTGAGAGCCTTGCTAAGTTGCTGAGGCTGGCTTCAAGGCTTCAAACCTGCAATCCTCCATCCTAGCCTCCCAAGTACTGAGATTCCAGGCATGTGTGACCACGCCTGGCTCAAAGAAAAAAATTTTAAATTTGATCTCTTCATTAACATCACAGTTTTAGCATATTTTTACATGATCAAAATCCAACAAGTTGGGTTCACAGTTGAGAAATTACAAAGTAGTTTTTATTCTACCTGTATTACAACCTACACAAAATGGCTACATATGTTCAGTCTTGCCACTGCTTAGAGAATCAGTGTGGAGACTTCCTGGCCTGGCCTCCAAGGCCCCCAGGGGCCCTCGTTTCTCCCTCCAGCTCCTCCCCTTCTCCCTCCGGGCAAGATGTTCCAGTTAAATTTCCAATTTCTTCTAAACCAAGTGCTTCGCCAGCCACTCCAGGGCTTCTATATACTGTACTTCCCCTTTGCCAATAATGCTCTCCTTTCCACTCTTGTGCTTAAAATAGTTTTATTATTTGTATAACAACATAAAAGGGAAAATGTTAAGTGACACTTAAAATACAAAAGAGAAGAATGGCTCTTCTCATTTTCCATGGTGCACTGTGAAGGTTACCTCCCCAGAGGAGCCTTTCATCTACAGAAGGCTTTCTGCTATAATCCTGTATCGAATGCTTTACCTTCACAGCATCACTGAAATTCATAACACTCTTGCACGATTATCTGCTTACAACTAGGTGAAGTCACTAGGTCTGCTGACCTCCAACACAGCACTCTATAAACTATCTTACTGAGGATTGAACTCAGGGGCATTCTACCTCTGGGCTACATCCCCAGTTCTATTTTATTTTTAGTTTGAAACAGGGTCTCACTAAGTTGCTGAGGTTGTCCTCGAACCTGTGATCCTCCTGTCTTGGCCTCCCAAGTACTGGGGTTACAAACATGCGCCACCATGCCCGGCTTCTAAAATCTCTTTGCTGACACCGCTTATATGGTATTCTTGTCACACCTTTTAATTTGAATCATGAGGAAATGATTAGATAAATTAAAAATATGGACATTTTATAAAATGATTTGCCTGAATTTGTCAAAACTGTTAACAGCATGAAATACAAAAAAGCCAAAGGATGCAGTTTAGATTAACAGAATAAAGAGCAATGGCAACCAAACCCAACGCCTGACTCTTCACTGGATCATGCTTAGGAAAAAAGACTGTAAAGGACACTATGAAGTAGACAATGGGGGAAACCGAATGTGGCCTGTGTGTCACACACTATGAATCAACATGGAGTTTCTTGGATGTGACTATTATATTATGGTTATGGTGCAGAATGCCCACACCTTACGCGACACACACTCAAGTGTTAGGAGTAAAGTATCTCAATGTGTGCTACTTCCTTTTAAAAAATAATTTTGAGCCGGGTGTGGTATACTTGTAATCCCAGTAGTTGGGAGGCTGAGACCAGAGGATACGGGTTCGTGGCCAGCCTCAGCTACTTAGTGAGGCCCTCCACAACTTAGTGAGACCCTATTTCAAAATAAAGAATAAAAAATAGGGCTGGGGATGTAGCTCGGAGGTAGAATGCCTCTGAGTTCAATTCCCAGTACCAAAAAAATAAAAATAACTGGGCGTGGTGGCAAAAATAGCTGGGCATGGTGGTACACGCTTGTAATCCCAGTACTTGGGAGACTGAGACAGGAGGATTGCAGGTT
>PVJS01002023.1:0-31090 GCA_004027185.1 Glis glis
AGAGAAACAAGGAGAGAGAGAGAGAGAGAGAGAGAGAGAGAGAGAGCTGAGGCTGACCGCGAACCCGGATCCTCTGGTCTCTGCCTCCCAAAGTACTGGGATTACAAGCGTGTGCCACTATGCCCGGCTTCAGAGTTTTGTTTTTATCAGTTCACATTTGGTAAACCTTCAGTAGTCCTCGAAGTGTTTTAGAGAGCCTGATTTTGAGATCAAACTGGCTGTGCCCTTGACTGCCCATGTGACTATAGACAAAGAGTATGAATTATCTGTGCCTGCGTTGTTTTATGCCCAAAATGAAGGTAGGAAAATTATTTTACTTTTATGGCAGGTATTAATAATAAATATAAAATATTTGGTAGTCACCACATATCAAAACAAATACTATTTATTAGTATTATAGCATATTCAGAATTGGGGCCCTTGGGTCATTCAATTTTTCACTCATTACAAATTCAACTATTATCCATACATATTAAATTTTCATTAAAATATTAGATTTTTTAAATTTATGGCTTGACTAAAATTGTTTCTCTAATGGTACATACTCAAAATATTCTTATTTCAGTTATACCCATTTTTCAAAATTAATATGTATTCCATTCATTCAAATAATGCATATTTATTAAATATCTATCATAGACAGGCACAGTGCTCAGAGGCACACTGTTGAATCCATGAAATATGATCTTCTCTAACTTTTTCTTTACTTGAATATTGTGCCACAAAGATACAAAGTTTTGGGGACTTCACCCCTCTATAGCAAAGCCAGTTAAAAAGTCATAAATGAAAAAATTCCATAAACTAATATATGTTCTGCAAGTTTATGTATGAAGTATGTGAACACATTTTCCTAGAGCATATTGCTTCTACAATAAAAAACAATTTTAAGATGTGTAGTTCTTATAGGTCTAGAATAAAAGTAGGGAATCAGCAGACATGAGTGCTACTTGGATGAGCCATTGACCTTACCAAGTCATCTAAGTCACCTTTCATACTGCACAGTATAGGAGAGACTCAAATAGAAACATCCACTGGCTTACCGCGGGATATATGGGACAGAAGTCTCAGACAACTAGCTTGCTAAAATATTTAATTTGATATACAAAGGGTTTTTATATTTTTTACTTAAAATTCAACTATTTCACATAAAAAGTTGGATTTCCAGTTTCTCTGGAAAACTTAGACCTGGTAACAAATACCTCAATCTTTGATGATAATGATTTGCCGGAAATGAATGTTGGATGACATTAATGATATTCACTATTATTTATTGAACAATATTTATTAAATATCTACTATGTGCCAGACACTGCTCCAGGTGCAGAGATGTGAAAACAGACCAGCTCGCTGCCCTCATGGAATTTATAGACTCCTGGTGACAAATACTATGATCTGGACTATAGGGGATAATTGGATGGAGAGTAACTTGGTGGGTTATACTACTTTGGATAGGATTGTCAGGAAGGTCATTTAAGAAAATGACATTTGGTTTGGTGACATATAATTTGAGAACAAGATGAATAGAAAAATCCATAATCTGGGGTAGAGAGTTCCAGGCAGAAGAAGGACTAGCTAATGGAAAGGCCCCAAAACAAGAATAACCTTGGAATTTACCAGTGGACATAATGAAGGTCAGTGGAAACGGAGCAATGTGAACCGCGGAGAAGTGATATGAGACATCCTTCAAGTTCTCTCCCATCCACCTTCTCAATGAGTCGTCCCCCAGTGGGGATTTAATACTGTAATCTCAGAGACCACAAGTTACAGCTCATGGGCCAGGTCAGTACAGCTGCCTGTTTTTGGAAGTAAAGTTTTATTAAAGCACAGCCACACCCCTTCATTAACATGTTGTCTATAGCTTCCTTTGAGCCAAAGACTGTGTGGTCTATAAAGTCTAAAATATTATCTGACCCTTTGTAGAAAATATAATTGTGTGATCAACCCCATTTAAGTTCCCCATTTTTTTTCTTTTTTAATAGCCTTATTATCTCTAACATTCTATTTACTATATATGTTTTTATAGTTTATTGTCTATTTTCTCTTTGCATTATGATATTAATCCTATGAGGATATAGATCATAGTATATCATGTATGTATCACGAATGTTTGGAATATGGTAGGTACTGAAAAAATATTTGTAGAATGATTGAATGAGGTTAGAGAAATAAACAATATATAGTATGTAGCCATGGAAGCCATGGTAAAGAATTTGCATTTTATTTTAAATGTTATGGATAGCTGCTGGAGTGGGGTTATTTTTTATTTTATTGGTGCAATATAATTATACATCATAGTGAAATTCAAAGTGATACATATGCACACAACATCTCTTGGTGTGGTTCTCTCCTAACCCCATCTCACTACCCCCTCCTCTCTCCCTGTACATACTGGTAAGGTTGATAGTGATACCTTTATATGTGGACCTAATATTATTTGGTCTGTTTCCTTCCTCAAGCCTCCATTTTCCCCTCCTACCCTCCCTCCCCCAATCCTCTTCCACTATTCTACTGGTCTCCTTTTCTTGTTTTCAACTGTGGAATGACTTGACATTTTGTGGTCTCAAAACTGCCTATACTCCCTACACTATATTGACTAGGCTCACTCATCTGTTTGCCTGGCTTGTGCTACAAATCTCAGCAGACACTCCATGAATAAGAAATTATTGTGCTAATGGAATCTCAAAAGATCCATGTTCAACGACTCTGTCTCAGAAGATTCCCCTGTGAGCAGAGGCCCCAGGGCAAGTGGATTTGGTGACAACTTCTCCATTATTTCAATAACAACATTAAACAGCAAGCTCAATGATTTTTGACAGAGAGATTTTTATGGAAATTTTTAGACTTTACATGTTATATTTGTTATAATGCTTATAAGGTTTCTTCTGAAATTTTTATATAAGGATCTTAGTGTAACCAAAGTACAACAAACTCAGCTTATGTTAGAGTACACAATATGCCTCAAGTAGGTTACAGGTGTGCTGAAATACTGAAGCCTCTCTAACTTGGGAGTGGCCAAAGCCATTCAATTTCACAATCACGGCCTCACCTATTTACCCTGTTACGTTAGAGAATTATAACCATTTCCTATGCACCCCATAAGATTAAGAAGTATTGCAATGGGCAACAATCAGAATTTGTTAGTAATATTTTCTCCCAGAAAAGAAGAAAAATAATTTAAGTTTACAGCTACTCCTAAGATTATGAGGCTTAAAAGAACAATTTGACAAAGGTTTCCTGAGAATATTCCCATTTTTAATGAGTTTACAAACTAGGGAAGCTCATATAAACAATAATGGTGATATAAATGGGTGCAAAAAGAAAGCTTCACTAATTTCATCTGGGAGATTAAAGGGCTTCAGAAGAAATTGGAATTTGAGCTACACACTGAAAAGTGAAGATTTTTGATGGTGGCGAAGAGAAAGGTAAACAATATTTGGCTAAACATTGCTTCCCCAAAGATTCAAGATTGGTTTTCATATTTCTCGAGGTAAGTACCAGGATGAAGATAATTTTCACATTCTTGGGTTGATCCAAGAATGAGATGCCAAACTGAAATGTATCAATTTCTCCAACAAATAGTATGAAATGGTTCTCTATTTTTGCCTCCTGATGATCAGGCTTCTCAGAACCAAATCACTGGGAGTTTCTCTACTAAAGGGTTTTTATCCCATTTCTACCATGGGGCAGCCTCATCAATCTCATTCCAGAAGTGGGAGTTGTGGAAAGCAGTACGTCTACTCAACTGCCTAATTAAGAATACCCTGCCTCAGTTCATTGGCAGATTAATGGAGAATATTTAGTCATCAGGTCCAGGAATCATATCACACATATGTATACACCAAATTAACTTTCTAGAGTGTCATGTGGCCTTTCTATACTGTTCTCAAAATCAATAGTTTCAAACAGTTCACGTATCAAACAACAAAATCCTGTGACTCCAAGGTTCCCAAACTTCCTCGATTTGTGGGACCCTTAGTGTCTCAAAAAAATTTTCATGCCACTTGATAGGCTAAAAACAACACTGAACCATTCTGTTTTAGAAGGAGTTAAGTCTGGATAACTTAATCATTTTTGTTTTAAGAGTTTAATGGAGCCGGGTATGGTAGCGCATGCTTATAATCCCAGTACTTGGGAGGCTAAGACCAGAGGATCATGGGTTTGCGGCCAGCCTCAGCTACTTAGTGAGGCCCTCTGCAACTTAGTGAAACCCTGTTTCAAAATAAAGAATAAAAATTAGGGCTGGGGGTGTGGCCCGGAGGTAGAATGCCCCTGGGTTCAATCCCCGGTACCACACAAAAAAAAGAGTTTAATGGCCTTCTGAAAAAGAACAATATTCATAAATTAAAACAAAAATATTTTCTTTTCACTTTTAAATAACCACTATTACCAAATTACTAGAAGTCTAAGTGAGTTTGTACTTCTGGGACTTCTCAAACCTTATAATCAGATTGGCTGCTGCCACCTTCATTTCCTATTCCATATTGATTTTCATGCACTATTCATTTTATCATAGCAATCAATGAAAATATAGTTTCATAAAGATGTGACATCATTGAAAAAATGTAGCGTGATCTAATATGAAATATGAACTACCTCAAGCTAGTAGTTCACACCATGCCTGACAGATACTACATTTTTCTGTATTATCCTTATAAATTTAAAATCTGCTGGATGTAATCCCAAAAGGACCTTTGCTACATAGCGAATCAGAGTTGTGTGTCTGAGTGGCCATAGTACATCAGGGTTTTAGATACCTGTGTCGATTTTCCATTTGCTTGTTTTTCATTTCAGAGATGAATAACTGCTTCAGGCTCATTTTGTTGTTGTTGTTTTGGTTCCTAAATATACAGGTTCAATTTATTTCTCAATTCTCTAAATATCTCTCTCTTAAACCCTACTGATTTGCTGCACATTTTAAAACACAAAGGAACAGTGAAAGGGCATTTTGTGTGTGTGACCACTCACCCCTAGTAAATATGGATTTCCTTAGGGTCGAAGAACATGCCCTCTCCCTCCCCTTGTCCTCTACTACCACACCCTTTACCCAAACGCTTCTCACCAAACACCTTTTTAACAGGACTGCATTGACATATGACAAGAAAGTAACAAGGGAACAGTCAGTAGGAATGACAGGAGATGGCAGGAAGCTGCAAAGAAATGGAAGGAATGAATGTAAAGAAAGGAGAGAAACCTCAGTTACTGATTATACTGTAAGTTGACTGGACCCAAAGTCATTGCCAAAACCATTTATGAAATTTTTAGAGCTAGATGTAGTCCCACCACTGAAAAAAAAAATTATTTACAACTGTAAAATTTCCGAGATTGTGTGTGCGTGTGTGTGTGTGTGTGTGTGTGTGTGTGTGTGTGTGTATTCTCTCCCCCAGGGGAATTAAATTCAAGACTAACAAGAGAAGATTTAAGACTACTCAAAAGTTGCTATGGCCCAGCTCACTACATTAGGCAAGAAATAAATTATTCTTCTTCTTGGACAGGGGAGGTGGAAGATAATTCCATCAGTAAATTGTAACAAATCAACTCGAATCATCCTGTGACTACTAAAGGAGCTGATCTTTAAACCAACCAAGAGGCTGTGTCCTGCAATCTCATAGCCTAACAAAGACCATGAATGGCTGTAGACCATATTGCAAACCAAGATCTTCATAAAAAATTGTTCATAATGTCTAGTGTAGACACATGGACATGCTCCAGGCTGGGCCACGGGAGAATTCTGGGAGTTGTTGCTCCGGTTCTTCTATTTTTAAAGACTAAGAGGGTAGTTCCTCTTAATGGCTCTGTACTGCCTCTATCATTGGACAAGAAAACCCAACAATCAGTCTAATGACCTCCGGGTGAAAGGAGAAGACACTCAGACACTCAGGCAGTTTAAAGTATTGAAAGTAGGAGAGAGAGAGAGAGATAGGAAGGGAAGAGGGACAAAGAGGAAAATTCTGGAATACATTAGAAAACTAGTAAAGAAAGCCATTTCCTCCTCTTTTTTGTACTTGATACAAAAATTAGGGAACATAAAAACAATTGTGTTTTGGATCTGGAATCCCACCCATAAGCTCATGTGTTAGGCAATGCAAAAATGTTTAAAGGTGAAAAGACTAGATTATGAGTACTCTGAACCCATCAATGGATTAATTGATGGATTAATAATTTGTAATTTCTAGGAGGACTTACTGGGTGGTGGTTGAAAACAATAGGCAGGGCATGGATGGAGGAAGTGGTCACTGTGGGTATAGTCTTGGGGCCAATATCTGTTCCTGGCATCTTCCTGTCTGTCTGTCTGTCTGTCTCTTTCCAGGGTGCCATGACCTCAGCCATTTTCCTCTTCTACCACTCCCTTCCACCATGATATTGTGTCTGACCTCAGGCCCAGAGCAATGGAGTCAGCTGATCATTGACTAAAAGCCATTAGCCAAAGTAAATCTTTCCTCCTCTAAGTTGTTCTCATCAGATATTCTGGTTACAGTGATGAAAAGCTCAGCAACACAAACATTCATGGTCCTCATGGAGACTGCAGGCCTTTGCCCAGAGCCTCAGATCTCTTCACATTCCATATTGGACAACAGGGGTGGCCGTTCTCAGCTGTTTTGATGTGGAGTTGTGTGATTCTGCAGCCCTGATGATCTTCATTGTTTGTTTGATAACTGCCTCTAAGTTTTTAATTAAGAAGAATTTATAATATTTTATTTTTATACTTTCATTGGTCCATTATAGTCTCACATCATAATGTAGTTGATAGTGATAGTGACATACATGCACACACACCTGGTGGACTCTCCCCGGATCCCTACCCACTCCCCCCGCTTCCCAATACAGAGTATTGAGATTGACATTGGTATTCTCACATATGTACATAATGTCACTGGAAGTCATTCCTTCGTTGATTCTTCCTCGCCCTTCCCTAGACCACCTCCCTGGCTCCACTGGAGTTTCCTAATCTCCATAGCGGCTACACTAATTTGCAATCCCACCAACAGTGTATACGAGTTCCCATTTCCTCATATCCTTGCCAGCATTTTTTGTTGTTTGATTTATTGATGATTGCCATTCTGACTGGGCTTAGATGAAATCTCAGTGTACTTTTGATTTGTATCTCTCTGATTGCTAATGATGTTGAACATTTTTTCATGTATTTATTGACCATTTGTAGTTCTTCTTTTGTGAAGTGCCTATTTAGTTCAATCACCATTTCTTGATTGTGTTATTTGTTTTTTTAATGTTAAGTCTTTTAAGTATTTTGTATATTCTAGATATTAGTCCTCTATCAAAGGAATAGCTGGTAAAGGTCTTCTCCCATTGAAGCCAGGGCAACAAATAAACAAAGGTTTGAAGAAAAAATGCAGGACCTATAAATTTATTTTTTACTCAAAAACTGTATTTTGTTGATCCTAATATTTCAATGGAGAATTTTATGTATAAAATCTTGAATTTGTCAGCTGTTCATTTGTATTGTATATTTTAAATATTATGATAGCACACCAGCATCTTGCCTCATCCTAAGATTCAAAAAAGGTTAAATAAGTTTTTAAGACTAAATTGTAATCCTACTTCCTTCACTTCTCACGTTTCCCCTGAAAACCAATTTTATATTCCATAAATTTATAGAAAAGCTAAATGTACATATGACATGATAGTTGGTGTGTATTCTTTACTGCCATTGGTTAATCTGACACTGGATTTACATACCACTACCAATTCACTTAGGTCATCTATCACAATGAGCAAATGTATAAGTAAAGCTTAAAATTTTAATACTTGCACCTAAATAGGAATGTAAAAGAAATAGAAGGCCAACAATAGTCACTTTTGAGGACATAAAATATTTATGTAAATCTTATAGGACAGATTCTTCAGTTTTTTAAAAAAGGGTAAATGTATGCCTCTACCTAAATAATTTTAAGAAGACTTTCATTGCAAATAATTTGTAAATCTCCTAGGAGGGATCTGCAGTTAGGATACATAGTACTGGATTTATCTGAATTCAGTTCAAATACAGAATTGATTTTCATTCCTGGCACTTTTCTGAACTGTATATTATGGCTTTGTTTAGTTAAACCAGTTATGATACTTGAGCTTCTGAAATGTTAATATACCTGCACCCAGCCTCTGTGTGTGTTGATTTAGCTTCTTTAGTGGAACAAATTTCAATCCCTTTCATGCAGAAAACTAAGATGAGCAGATATTTGTGTAATGTATATGTTAATTAAAGCACACTGTTTGGTGGGGGCTGGAGAGTCAAGAATGTATTGTCATGGCTATTGTAAGGGAGATACTTCTTCTTATGAATTTCAGGAGCCATAGGGCAGGACAGTGTATTGCTAGATGCTGTGAAGTGAACTGTTAGTAACATATTAAAATGAGAAATTTATATACCCTAAAAAATAAATTGGGATGCCTTAATGTAACATAAGTGTGGCTTCCATCAAATACTGTTATGCTGATGGTCACTAAGACCCCTGTCTGTGGACTGTTTCAGCTCTGCTCAGCCCATAGTTGATGGATTTATATGACCACAAAGGATTTGCTTTTATATAGGAGCTGAAAGCTGTCTTCAGACTCTATCAATATTCTGCCCATTAGCAAATCATGAGTTCACAGATCAAGAGATCAAAGTCAGCATGTCCCAATTTCTGCTGTACTTTCATACTCACCCAATATGCACAGCAAAGAATGCCCCTTAAGCAAGCCATCAACAATACTCTAGGCTTTAGGCAGTCCTCCCAGAATATATTCACAAGATTCCAACTTGTCTACGGCCTAGTAGTTGATCCAGTTCCCAAATTTTGAGGTTTTTTTTTTTCAATTTATTGTTCATTCTGGCCCTGGTGTTAGTATCTGTCATTCAGATAGCTATCAGGCACTCTAGGTTGTAAGTGCCAACAGACTTACTCTCCTTCAGACCAGCATGACTTCGCTGGTTCCTTCACAACCAACACCCAGTCATCCCATTGAAGTCTTTCTCTGAAGAATGAGGTTTCTGACAAGCATGTATGTCTTAGGAAGAAAACATGGATTCAGTGAAGTTTCAAAGTGATCCACAGTTTATTTACAGGGAGTGTTTAAGTCTTATATTCAACATGAGGTGAAGTGACTGACCATGAACACATGGGATTTCTCTAGTAATATCACCAGTTTTACACAGGTAAATGTGTATCTCCATAATTCCAAAAATACACTTGTATCTGTATTTATTATAATAAATGTATTTACTTTAGAAACTATGCCATCAATTTCATGAAATGAAAGGATATTGAGCTCACAGATATTTGCTCTTTTTCCCAGCTTTTCATATTTATATTATTTTAGATATTTTATCATATTTTAAGTTTCAAAATAAGCCAGGCGTGGTGGCGCACGCTTGTAATCCCAGTACTTTGGGAGGCGGAGACCGGAGGATCCGGGTTCGTGGCCAGCCTCAGCGCTCTCTCTCTCTCTCTCTCTCTCTCTCTCTTTCTCTCTCTCTCCTTAGCGAGGACCTGTGCAACTTCGTGAGACCCGGTTTCAAAATAAAGTATAAAAAATAGGGCCGGGGGTGTAGCGCAGAGTTAGAACGCCCCTGGGTTCAATCCCCGGTACTGCAAAAAAAAAAAAAGAAGTTTCAAAATATATGCAAACTGCTATATTTTTGACTTCTTTGACTCCTTTTTCACTAATAACATTAATGATTCTATCTCCCCTTCTCTCATCTTTATACCACAGTTTTTTATAATGACTAAGTATTATATTAATTATATTATATTCCACTTGGCCAACTAGCATATTAGAAGCATTTTCGTCTAAGCATCCAATCCAGTTGCTGCTTTCTTTCATCAATTACTTAAAGGTATGTTCCTTTTGTTCTACTTTATTTTTGGAAGATAGTTTCTCATTGAATCCCCAACCCCTGAGAGTGTCTATATGCTTTTCCCCCTTTATATTATTATTATATGTCATAATGATAGCCTAATTTCTTTTTCGTTTTTTTGTGGTACTGGGGATTGAACCCAGGGGCATTCTGCCTCTGAGCTACAGCCCAGTCCTATTTAATTGTTTTTATTTTGAAACAGGGTTTCACTAAGTTGTGTAGTGCCTTGCTAAGTTGCTGGGGCTGGCTGCAAATCTGTGATCCTCCTATCTCAGCCTCACAAGTACTAAGATTACAGGTATGCTCTACCATGCCTAGCTGCCTAATTTCTTTTAACCTCATGTAGATTATATATAATGCTATAAAGACATCCTTTTTCCCCAGTTACCAAATGCACAGACTCTTTCCTTCTGTTGTTCCAGTCCAAACTGGTTGAACTTTTGAGTTCTTTTTACAGAGATCCCATTCTAGGACTTCCCTTATTGTTTGGGTGGTTCCATTGTTCCTCATAGCCCCTGACTTTTTTTTTCTTTTTTCTCTGATTACTTTGTTATTTTGCTGAAGAATAACCTCAGTCATTTCCTTAAAGGTGATGTAGAAAGCACAATTAAGGGACAAAAAGTGGATTGTTTGTGCCATGGTTAAAGTAGAGAGGACATCTTATTATTCCAGGCCAAGCAGAGTGGGCACCTTTGGATTGCTTCTGTCAATTTCCTCTTTTTTGGAAAAGTAGCCTATGTTCAGTTTGATTACCTGACATACCTAGCATAAGTGACTCTATTCTACATTGGTCTGATCTGTTGGGACCCAGTGCAGGAGCTCAGTTTATAACAATGACCACCCATAAATTTTATTTAATGCCTCTTATATTGCGTTGGGCTGATCTGTGTACTCAGTAAGATATTGTGGAAATAACCATGTGTGTCTTTCAAGGCTTTCATAAAAATGTTTTGGTTTCTGCCTTTCTGTCTTTGTGTACTTTGAGGTAAGTGGGATCTGAAGCCTCCATCCAAAACCAGCATCAACTTGCCAAGCACATGAGCAGGCCATTTTCAAATATTCCAGTTCCACTCAATTTGAGTGGAACATATTTTGATTGCAACTCTATGAAATCCAAGACAGAATCATACACCTAATGTCTCCAAATTCATTACTTACACGTAATGTGAGATATATATGTTTTTTTCAAGCCACCAATTTTTAAAGCACCTTGTTATGCAGTAGTAGATAACTAAAACACATGATATTTTTTATAAAAGCTTAGCACACTCTTCATATAAAACCATGAAATATTAAAATAATCACTTTAAATCAGGTATAAAACAAGGAATACTGAGAAAACCACTTTTTTCATATTATATATTAAGAAGTACTAGCCAGTCTAATAAGAGGGGGTTAAATTTACAGATTATTGCTATAGTTTGGATAAGTGTCTATGAAAGGTTCATGTGTTAAAGGTCTGGTCCCTGGTCCCTGGTACTCTTGTGAGGTAGTAGACCTTTAAGAGTAGGGCCTAGTTGGAAGACTTCTGGTCATATGGTAGAATCCCTTGAAGGGGATATTGGGATCCTGGCTCCTCCTCTTTCTCTCTTTGCTTCCTGGTCAACCATGAGGTGAGAAGCTTGTGCCACCACGTGCTCCCCGCCATGATGTTTTGCCTCACCACAGGCTCAAAGCCAACAGAGCCAAGTGACCATGGACTGAAACCTCTGAAATCATGGGTCCAAATCATATTTTCTTCCGTATAAGTTGATTACCTCAGGTATTTTGTCACAGTGACAGAAAGTTAACAATTTTAACATCATAAAAATGTTATTACAGATAAAGTCATCTTAATATAAAATACGAAATAATTTTAAACTATCAAAATTAATAAGGAGCTTAGTAAGTTTTTCAGACAGGAAATCAATATACAGAAAGTCCACTGAAATTCTTTATACCAATAATAAATAGAAATGCAATGAAAAGATGCCATTTGAAATATCAATCCCCCCAAAAACCCCTAGGAATAAATTCAGTTAAGTCTTTATAAGACCTTTTTGTAGGATAACACTTTATTTAGGGGTTACAAAGAAAATTTAAATAAATGAGAGTACGTGCTGGATATTTTCTATCTTTCATTCATGTCTTCTCTACCAACTCTGGAAGAGTGAATTTATGAACTACATCACTGGGTTCCCTTGAACTCTGGATTTTGGTAGGTATTAGCTAATGAGAAACACTGGTAGCAGATGAGAGACAAAGAGAGACAGAGAGAGAATAAGAATATTCAGCCAGCTGCCACCCTGCTGGATAGCTATGGACTGAATAAATCCCTTGAATGAAGGCCACAGCTTCCATCAAGCAGCTCTTACAGTTAGAGATTCTGTCTCTTGATTGAAGTAACCATTTCCTTCATCTACCTTTCTTTTCTCTTTCAGGCATAAGAGTCATAATTGTTTATGACTGTTTGTTTCCATTAATCCTATTCACTAATTTAAAAATAATAAGCTCAAATTAATTGATCTTTTTGAGTAAACCACTCCTTTCCTTCTTAAACCCTGAGTGCTAAAGTAATTGCTACCAGAGTGACCCCAGGAAATGGGACTCTCATGCCACATTAATCATATGTTTAAGGAAGGCACAAGCTACTTTTTTGCCCTCATAATTGCTGGCATGTAATGGATTCACAATTACACTGGTGGTGGCATGGGATATAATACAAATGAAGAGCAAGACATCGGGAGATCACTTATGGTCCTTCATTTCCACGAAGACAAATCAAACAGAAAAATTAAAGGCCTTGAATGCCAACTCAGGTTATGGGTAAAAATTAGAACACCTATATGACAGTTGGTGGCACAGGACAATTATGGCTGAGATGTAAGTCTAAAGCTTGATTGTAAGCATTGCAAGTAAGTATCTTATAACAAAAATTCAGAGACCTGCCACATTGGTGACAATTCTGGACACATTAATCTGTGGCACATCAGGATATCCTTTATAAAGTAAAAATCCAATTCCCATATTATTCCCCATCCATCAATGAGGAGAGAAACACCAATGGTGGTGGTACTCAATATGTATGGACAAGTATAACTTATTCACTGTTTCAGAATGTTTCCTGGGTTAACTGAAAGCAAGCTGCAAGCCATAAATATTTGGGGAAGATACATGATAGAGAGATGCTTAATGAAACTACTAGCAAGTCCTCTGAGGATTTTGGAGTTGGGCTACATCCCCTTCTCTCTCTCTCTCTCTCTCTCTCTCTCTCTCTCTTCTCTTTCTCTCTGACAACTATTTGAAGATCAGCTCCTGGTTGCTACAGGGATCTGTGAACACATGAACATGGGACACCAAGTTTCTATGTAATTGTAAACTGCCTGTTAAGTACTTGCTGTTATAAATTTTTAAAAAACATTGTAAGATTGGAATGTTTTCAGCAGCTGTTGCGTTGTATGGTGGAAATAGCATGCAGTCCAGCACTAGAGGTCCAGAACACGTGGGTAAACTGCACAACATGGTTCAGATTTCAGCGCTTACTTCTACCACTTCACTGTCTCTTGCTCATCCCACTTACAGTCTCGTGAGAAGCATCCTAAGACCAGTTCATCCTAAGACCAGGACACAGGGAAGACCTGAATGATAAATGAATCTTTGCAGTGTTCTGCTATAAGCAGAACATGGAGAAAAGAGAGATTGGAGAAGAGGTATATTCTCAGTAGGTTGTTTGCTCACATTACATGAGAGAGAGAGAGAGAGAGAGAGAGAGAGAGAGAGAGAGAGAAATATGAACTTATGGAATAGTAGATCAATACCAATTCATAGGCAATGCTATACGATGGCTGGATAGTGGATAGCCAGGGACTTAAAAAAAGAACAAAATTGAGAAACTGGTGACAGTGAAGTCTAAGAGTGAAGTATCTGTGACTGTCTTGGCACAGAATATAAACATATTCATGTTCCACATAAATGCACACCAGAGAATATCCACTATGCAGACTACTCTTAATGATTAGATAGACAAGATCCTTTCCCTGATGTCAGTCAGCCTCTTTCCCAGCTCCATGTGCTCATGTACAAAGCCCTAGAGACTATGTTGTAGAGGTGTAGAGGCTATACATAGGTCCGCCTGGACTTCCCCTCACCAAAGCTCAAAACCCATTACCATTGTTGAGTGTAAAACCTGTTAAGAACAGACACCAAGATGACGCCTCAAATGTTGCCTAAGGAAACCAGCTATTCCTAATGTCTCATTGTAGACACATACACTCATATATGGAGTAGAATTGCTGGTATATATGGTCAAGGTATTTTAGTTTTATTAGACACTAGCAGGCAGTTTTCCAATGTGATTGTATAATTTTAGACTCTCAACATAAGAGTCCCAGTTGTATTATACCATCACCTATCCTTGTTTTTTAGTCTTTTAAAATATTATCCTGTCTTTTCAAATATTACCCTACCTAGTATGTGCGGTGTTATTATATGTTAGTCAGCTTTCCAATACTATAACAAACACCTGTAATAAATCAACTAATAAAGAAAAAAATTATTTTGGCTTATATTTTTGGAGGTTTCAATGTTGCTTTGGAGATTGTGGTGAGGCAGTATATCATGGTAGGAAAGTGTGGCAGAGGAACCTGCTCACTTTATGGTGATCAGGAAGCAAAAAGAGATATAGGAAGGGGCCTAGGTCCCAATATCCCCAGAGAAGTAACTTTGTCCAACTAGGCCTCACCTACTAAAAGTTCCACCACTTCCCAATAGTACTACAGGATAAGAGACCTGGACCTTTGGTGTAAAGACTTAAAGATACAAGTTATAGCATATTGTTTTATTGCATTTCATTTTAAAATCTCTTCATGTATATAATTTGCATAAATCTTGGCAATGAGAACATTTATTTTTAACCTTTTTTTTCTTAACTTCAATATCTAATTTGTCCAGAAATACTTGGTTTTGGGATTGAAGAACAGTCCCCTACCCAATTGAACTACATTGGTTCCTCTTCATAATCAAGTAATTGTATGTATGTGTTTATATCTAGGCTCTTCTTGGTTTCCTTGATGTATTTGTCTCTTTACTAATTCATATTAGTTTTGAAATATCGCAAGTCCTCTTTCTTTATTCTCCTTTCTGAAGAACTTCTGTGGCTCTTCTTCCTCTGAATTTCCATATAAATTACAGAACACAATTTTTCTTACCAATTTTTTAAAAAACTTCTAGGATTTAGAATGCTATGGCTATGAATCTATAGATTAATTTCAGTAGAAATGACATCTTAATATTTAGACTTCCAATTTGTGACAATAGTATATCTCTCCATTTATTTATTTATTTATTTATTTATTTATTTATTTATTTATTTTTGCGGTACCGGGGATTGAACGCAAGGGCATTCTACCTCCGCGCTACGCCCCCGGCCCTATTTTTTTATACTTTATTTTGAAACCGGGTCTCACGAAGTTGCAGAGGGCCTCACTAAGGAGAGAGAGAGAGAGAGAGAGAGAGAGAGAGAGAGACAGGGAGAGAGAGCTGAGGCTGAGGCTGGCTGCAAACCCGGATCCTCTGGTCTCCGCCTCCCAAAGTACTGGGATTACAAGCGTGCACCACCACGCCCTGCATCTCTCCATTTATTTATATTCTTAATTTCAATGATTTTCACTGTACAGGTTTAAATTTTTGTGTTATTGTTTGGTTTCTAAAATGATACTTTTTTCCAGTTATTTATTACTACACTTAAATAAGAATTTTTGACATTCTTGTATAGGGCTCTGATCCCAATTTTAAAATTATTAGTCCTATCCCTCTCTGTGCTTCTGTTTATATAATTTCAAGTGGCTTCTTTGAAGTCAGTGACCTTTCTTCTTTGACCAATCTACTATTAAGCCAATCAAGTTTTTAGTTCTAGAATTTCCATTCTGTAGTTACTTTTTCCTGCAGAAGTGCTAAATCTTTATATCATTTTATCCATCTTTTCTTCTAAACTACTTATGATATTTATGTTTTAGTATTTTGTACTAATCTCTGCACTTATGTCATCTCTAGTTCTTCTTATTTTGATGTTTTTACTTTTTATTGAGAGTTTTATTGTCATGCCACTTTCCATGTCTTCTAGTTTTTGGTTGTGTACTTAATTTTAGGAATAACATAGACTAGAGACTCGATGATAATAAGGTCTTCCAGAAAGAAATTTCTTTGTTGTTCTGTTAGGCAGCTAGGGGCTTGTATTTTTAATTTAATCAATAGTCTAGTTGACTTGGGTTCTGGTTTCAGTCTCCACAGTGAGATCAGGCCTTGCTCTCCAGGAGGGCTTTGAAATATAATCAGAGAGATGAAGTAACTTCTCTTAATTTTCCAACCTACCTTCAATTTTCCAGAACCTCTGCTTAGTCACTCAATTTCTTACATAGAGAATTGGTTAGCAGCCCGTTGGCCAATTTTGCAATGGTAAATACCTCAACTGATCACTCCTTTCCTCATTAATGATACTCTGCTTATAATAGTCTTACTTCTTCTCCAAATTGTTCCTGTAGACTCAACAACTGCATTCAGAAATAAAGGATGTTATGGTCTTTGCTCATCTCTAAAAAGCACACATATTTTAAAAATAATTTTATTTAGATTTTTCTGTGCCCATAACTCTTTGCAGACTTTATATATATAATTTTTCAAGTTTATATGTTTTTCTTAATGTTACAGTGATTAATTGTCTTTGTGATTGTTTATAATTTAACTAAGATCACAACTCCAACAGATATGTTTTAGGTTAATTAATTTTTCTCTCATCCTTCATTCTTTTTAAACTAGTGTCTTTTCTTTCTTTTTTCTATTATTTTTCTTTTCTATTTTTGGTGCTGGTGATCAAACTCAGGGCATTGCACTTGCTCCACAAGTGCTCTGCTACTGAGCTGTCCCTCTGACCCCTTGATATCTTATATGAGGAGCAAAGAGCAGTGTTTTAGGTTTCAGGAAGAGGTAGGACTGGATTGATAACATTTCAGGATGACCTGATAGACATTGGGACTTTGCATGGGGACATCTTTTCAGTATAACAAAAGGCAATAAAGAATTGTGAGGAAGAAAAAGACTATTTAGCTTTTGCCCTTGCAGATTTAATTTACATTTCTCCAAAATGCTCTGTGATCTAAAAAGTGAGTAATGGACTCTATCGATAAGCCCCCTTACCCATTTAATGCCAATTGAATTCACTTGTTAAGCTAGAGGCACTGGCAACAATGAGAGTAGGGCACAGATGAGCTGTGTAGAATGTTTGGAATGCGCTATATCTTGGTCCAGGATGGTTATGAAGTTATATATATATATATGAA
Organism: Glis glis; assembly: GCA_004027185.1. Classification (NCBI taxonomy): domain Eukaryota; kingdom Metazoa; phylum Chordata; class Mammalia; order Rodentia; family Gliridae; genus Glis; species Glis glis. Next base: position 17,167 of record PVJS01002023.1, read on the forward strand.
GTTATATATATATAGACATTAATGTTATATTAATCTTCTATTAATAAATAATTATTAATTATAACATATTAATTATATTATTAATATTTGTATGCTTTGCTGTAAGCAATAATTCAACATGAAAAGATATTTAAAAGAAATATTCTATTTAGCAGTAAAATATTTTCTTTGTGAAATAAAAAATAAAACAGTAATGTTCACTATCATCAAAGCTACTCAACATTGTACTCTATTACAGTATGGCAAGAACAAAAGAAAAGGAAAAGGAAAATGTTTATAATAGAAAAAATAAGAAAACAGTGATAATTCATCCATGGTATTATTTGAATATATAAAAGCCACAAAAAACTATTAAAATAGAATTTAAAATATGAATTTAACAAGGCCTGTAAAAACAAATTCAGTATATAAGTAAATATATATTTCTTTGTAATGTCAGGTACAGCAAAAAACTAACATTTTTAAAATATCGTTTGTGTTAGCATCAAGAACCATCATAAACTAAGTTATATAAGACATAGGAAAACTACAAAATATTGAGAGAAACCAGTCACTCTTCCTAAGTAAATAGAGCTTTATAAATTGCAATATTCAGAATAGTAAAGATGCCAATTATATCCAAATTGATCTGTAAATTAAAGGAAATCCCAGAATATATGCTTAAATTCCTTAGCTTGCTCTAAATCATATATGTGAATACAATGAACCAAGAATAAACAAGACAAATCTGTAGAAGAAAAATAAAGTTGGAGGAATTTTATTACCAGATATCAAAACTTTATATAAAGCTACATTAATTAAGACCATGTGGTGTTGGTATAAGATAGACTAATAAATCAAAGAAAGAAAATTAAGAGTATGAAAATCTTAACTTATACAGTCACTTGATTTATATCACAGGTGACTCTGTAATACAGTGTGGAAAGAATAGTCTTTCCAATAATTGATGCTGAGTCAATTGGATATAGAAAAATATTTAATCTTGACATGTTCCTCACACCATATGCAAAAATCAATTCCACGATGGCTGTAAATCTAAATGTGATTAAATAAAGCAATAAAACTTCTGGAAGAAAATATGTTAAACTACCTTTATAAGGTTGGAGTTGGCAAAGATTTCTTATAGTAGACATAAAAATATAAACTATGAAATAAAAGATTGATGGATGAACTATATTAAAATTTAAAGTATATATTAATCAAAAGACACCATAATAGAGTAAAAAGGTAAAGCAAGAAGTGGGAAGAATCTATATTATATATATGTGCATATATATGCATATATATGTATCATGCATCCAGAATATATGAAGACTATTATGAACCAATAAAAGAAAGACAACCTAGTGTTAAAATGATCAAATTGAATAGGCAATTTATAAAAGAGAATATCCAAATGGTCAATTAATGAGAAATTGCTAAATCCATTGGTCCTCAATATATTGAAGTTAAATCCACAATGAGATACCACTTCACATATACCAAATGGCTAAAATTTTTAAAAGATAATATAAAGTGTTGGTAAGAATATGGCATAATGGGAACCCTCATATGTTATCACTGGGAATTTAAATTGGTTCAGATACTTTACAAACAACCCAAATATTTATGTATTGCATAAAGCATGATCTGTTCATACAATGGAATATCATCCAATGAGAACGATGCAAATATGTTTACATGCAAGAAGGATTAATTTAACAAACACATATTAAGCAAAAGAAGACAAAGACAAGAAACTTTTATGATCCTATGTAAAGTTCAAGAGTATGCTACCATTAGTATTCTACTATATATTATATCATATGATATATACTTATGATTTGTATACTTTATATTTATTATATATTATTAATCTTTGCTGGAAAAGAATAAAATATATATTTTCACATTTCCAGAAATATATTTCATAGGACATCATATAATAGAAGTTAAATCAGTGGTGGATAAGGACATGTGTATAATGATACTAACTGTAGCCTTTTTCAAAATCAAAGAAATGAAAAGTAAGTACTCTTTAATAAAGAACTGTTGGATAAGTAATGATATGAGCATATTATAGAATATTATGCAAAAACAGTAATAATATTAATAACTAACAGGAAAAAATAGAATTATACTATTTTACTTGGAAAGATTTCGTGAAATATCATCAAGTAAAAACAGCTAGATGCTGAAAGTGAGAAAAGTATAGAGAATACCACTTAATTTTTATAAAAATTACCAAATAATTCTATGTTTTAAAATGTATGATTATAAATTTTGTATGATATATATTTTTGTATGTTTTTATATGATCATGAAAATATCTTGATTAATGCCTACATTCTTAGATTGGAGGTAAGAATTGATATGAGTGGAAAGATGAGGAGAGGAGGAGAATTAGATTAATTTTGACCAAATTTGCTATGCATACAAATATAATACATGATAAAAATAGAAAATGAAAGTATTAAGGATTTAAAAGAAAGAATGAAAGACCAACCTGGTGAGTTGGCGCCGGCTTGTAATCCCAGCTATTTGGGAGTCTGAGATGGGAGGATTGCAAATTCAAGGCCAGCCTGGGCAATTTTAGAAACCCTGTTTCAAAATAAAATAAGAAGTCTGGGGGTATAACTCGGGTTAACTCAGTGGTAGAGAGACACTAGTTTCAATACCCAGTAACACACACACAAACACACACACACACACACACACACACACACACGCACACATACCAAAAGTAAGTACAAAGAAAAGTTACAGGCCAAACCCTCTCTGACCAACTCAAAATTCTATTTAAAAGTATTTAATTTTTTTAAATTTGTTTTAAAGAATATATTATGTCCCTATCAGGTTTTCCCAATAGTGCAATGATGGTTGTATTTAAAATCAAATCTATATATGTAACTTGCAACATGTAGAAATTAAAGAAAGGAAACAAGCCGGGCGTGGTGGCACACACTTGTAATTCCAGTACTTGGGAGGCTGAGACCAGAGGATCTGGGTTCGTGGCTAGCCTCGGCTTCTTAGTGAGGCCTTCCGCAACTTAGTGAGACCCTGTTTCAAAATAAAGAATAAAAAATAGGGCTGGGGCATAGCTCGGAGGTAGAATGCTCCTGGGTTCAATCCCCAGTACTGTAAAAAATAAAAATAAAAAAATAAAAAAGAAAGAAAGAAAGAAAGGAAACAAACCATGTCAAAATATGTGAAAAGCATTTGATTAAATTCAATACATGTTCATGGTAGCAACTGCCAACAAACTAATAATAAATAGGAACTTCCTTCGCCTAATATATCATCTACTCATACTGTGCATAAGTTATCATTAGTAATGGAGAGATATTAGAAGTATTCTCCTTAAAATCAGGAATAAATCAAGTGTATAATTACTAACTGTATGGTTGCTCCTAAAAGTTCTATCCAGTGTGGTAAGATGAGAGAAGATAAAGGAAAGACATTGCCATTGTACAAAATGATGAGATTATTAACAAATAAAGGCCAAAATCTATGAGCAAATTAAAATTTTAGAAGGAGGAAAAAGGTATTTTTACTAGCATAAACTTATGTCAAAATATATACCTTAGAGAGTAAGATAAAAGTTCTATTTTTTCTTTTTGATGGAGGCTTGACTTCAGGAGGCTAATAAAATTTCACCAGCCACTGAAGTCTGGCCTGTCTTTGTCTTTTTAGTTTATCAAAGACATTGTGAAGCTATAACTGCTAAGGTACAAGTATGTCACTACCTACTCAACAATACATTATGTGTTAGGTGTTGGGGACACAAAGATAAAATAGATACCAGTGTTGCCCTCAAGAAATTTATGATCTATTATGGGAAAGAAAGGCTCATAAATGGTATGGTACAATAAAATGTTTAGGAAATATTATAAAAGTATCTTCAGTATATATTGGCAGCCCAAAGATGCTATTATGTGTGCTGGGATGATACAGAAATGTCTTCGTGAAGGGTTTGGAGCTATGTTTTGAGACAGATTGAGGGTGGCATTCCAGGCAGAATAATAGAGGCAGTATATAATGGAGGTATGAAATGCCTGAGATATTTAGGAACAATTGCCAGAACAGGATGATGGAGGCGTAGGTGCAAGTGGTACTATGGAATGGACCTTCGAGGGGAAAAGAAGCCGGATTATAGTCACCCATAGCATAATGTGTGGACATTGACCAAAGGCTGTGGAGATCCATTCAATAGGCTTAAGCAGAACACTACTAAGATGTGCATTTTAGTAACAGAGACTAGAAGGCAGGCTAATAGGGGCAGCAAGTAGGAGGTAGCTATGGAAACAAAGAAAGATGAAAGGAACTGGAAGAATGTGTGGATCTGGTTTGAGGAAAAAGATGATGAGATGGGGTGGGGATACATCTAATCCCAGGTACCTGCAGGATGAACAGGTCAAGATTATTAGGTCTGCAACACTGGAAAAGGGTACTTAACCTCTGAGGCTGTTTGTTGCTATTTCCAGCACCTACTGGGTTGAGATTCTCTTTTTGTGCACTTTCCATTGAACAAAAATAAATGAACTGTACTTAGCATCCTACTTAAATTCACCTAATCCTTTTAAGTATCTACTAAAACTGCTTTCATAATAGAATTTGTGTACTCTAATAAATGTGTAGAAGATTTTACTCTTTTCTAACCTTGACTTTTATCTTCCTTAGAATTATTTTCTTATCCTTCCTTTTTTTGACAAATATCTTCCAACCAGAACTTTTATTCTATACTATTTATATGTGCTTATATATAAAATGTCCTATGTACTTATATATAAAATATACTATATACTTTATATATGTACTATGAATATATAAAGAAAAATAATTGGTTCCTTTTACCTTTCACTTTATTTATTAAATACTTTTATTTAGATATTCATTCAAGACACCAGGGTGTAGTTTTTCCATGCCTAACTTGATTTTCATCAGCAGTCCTTATCAGAGTAATTTACTACCAATATCTATTTGTTTCAATTTATATTTTGAAATAATTTTATATTTTCTCAGCTCATCTTGGATATTGTCTTTTTATCACAGTGATACTCATTAATTCTTCTGGCATTTAAGATGAGTTGGTGTTTATAACTGATATACAAAAACAATTTATGGTCAAGATATATTCCATTGTCCAAAATGGCAATATTTATTAAAGTGTAGGACTCAAAATTTCTGTAAGTTGTTATTCTCTTTCTTAGTTTTGCTAACCAAGATTATAAAATATAGTGGCTTCAATAAGAAGGAATTTGGCATGATAATTATCTTACTTCTATTTTAATAGTGAGTAATTATTTGTTTTCCTGTCAAGTAGAGCATTTTTGTATAACTGAATCAAAATAAGAGCACAATTAATAATATGATGTATCTTTTTAATCTAAAAATTAAATTTTCACTTATTTTAGTCTTGAAAAAATGAAAAATTATCCTGCCAGTGGATAATCGTATCTTTCAGTGGTCACATCGGAATACCTTTGATATATTTTACAGATGGCCTCGACAGTTCCCTTTCTGAGGAAATTACCCTCTGATCCACAGGTCTGAGAATTTAGGGTTCATGTGACTTCAATTTGGTGGCATTTGGTTCTAAGGCTAGATTCCAGGAGTTTACATACCAGCTCTTCTTCCTGAGCATTGTATCGCTGTGAGCGGGATCGTAACCTCAGTGGGGCTTAGTGTCCTCATCACTAAATTGAGGAGAATAATTAGGCTATTTCTCCATTGAATTGCTTGGTGGATTAAGCAATCAATACAATATTAATAATATAAGCAATCAATACAATAATTAATAATATTAAGCAATCAATACAATATTAATAATAAGACTAAATAATACAGTACTAATGCAAGCCTTGCTTTTAAAATAGTGCCTGACTGAGAGATGATGCTGATGATTTTACATAACCCTGTGGTTCCATTTCCCCTTCCTCATCCCAGGATGGCATTAATTTGAGCAGCAGGGAACGCATATTTTATGCTGAATCAAACAGATAATCTCCTGGGACTGTGGAATTGGCACTAAAATGCCATAAATTAGTCTCTACTTGTAACTGGAACTGTAACATGTGAAGTTGGGAGTTGAGAGGTGACAGTGCCTACTAGTCTTTCTTTCTTTTGGTTAAAGACCTTTGCATTCTAGGGGGCACTCATGAACTCTTACCTTACCTTTAGTGTTTACATCTTTCCTTGACTTGATTTCTTTTTCAACAAAAGAGAATTCATTAATATTACATATAAGTTAAACATCTTGACTGTAGCAAGTATTTCAGTATTACTTAAACGTTAAGATGGTTTCATCCTCTGTTCTTCTGTCAACAATGTTAGTTATTATTTGTGTGCAACAGAGAACACAATCAGAGAGATGAGTAAGCAGGCATTCAAGGCAGACCTACCTCAAAGTTATCTCCTTCATGAAGACCCCCTTAATATTTAATATATGCAGGGACTGAAGTTCAATTTTTTCATTTAAATATATTTAATCTTTATTTATTTATTTGTTTTGGGAATATATATATGTATATATATATATATATATATTTTTTTTTTTTTTTTTGCGGTGCCGGGGATTGAACCCAGGGCCGTTCTACCTCCGCGCTACACCCCCAGCCCTATTTTTTTATGCTTTATTTTGAAACCGGGTCTCACGAAGTTGTGGAGGGCCTCACTAGGTAGAGAGAAAGAGAGAGACAGGGAGAGAGAGAGAGAGAGAGAAAGAGAGCTGAGGCTGGCCGCGAACCTGGATCCTCTGGTCTCCGCCTCCGAAAGTACTGGGATTACAAGCATGCGCCACCATGCCCGGCCTGGGAATATATTTAATCTTAATACAAAATATCTCTGCAGTTTCCTTATTATCCTCATTAGATGATCAATTGACATTGAAGCCTTCGTTTAATGGCATTTGTTTTTTGTGGGTGTTTTTTCTCTTGTTTTGTTTTGTTTTGGTACTGTAGATGAACCAGGGGCATTCTACTTCTGAGTATACCCCAGCCCTTTTAATTTTATTTTTTTTATTTTGAAAGCGGGTCTCACTAAGTTGTTAAGGCTGGCCTCAGACCTGCAATCCTGCTGTCCTAGCTTCCCAAGTACTGGGATTATAGGTGTGCATCACCATGCCTGGATTAATGGCACATTTGACTCTTCACTTTTAGCACCTGTCAGTTCACACTAGGCATTATATTTATTAAGAAATCTTTCTCTCTGTTTCTCTTATTCATCTTTGCCTTGCCCAGCACACCCAGGCCACCCCTATTCCATGCTTTCAATATAGCCAGTGCCCAGTAATACATTACTGATGACTGTGCTCTGCATGTAGTCCAGATCAACTGACTTATTATTACTATTATTATTATTATTTCAGCACAGGGTTGTATGAGAAATAGGTGAGAGTAAAATTTGGGCACACCAAGACTACTTTTACCTATAATGTTCAAATCTTTATTCTAGGTGTTGCCATATAGCTCAACCCTGATAGAGACTTAAAAAAGTCTGATTTCCACAATTATCTTTGCTTGTAGAATCCAGTGACTACCTGAGTGTGTGTATTTTGAGGGCCATCCCTGATTACTTAGTTTTCATTTTCAAAAGCACCACTACTTGTCTAGTTTAAACCATTTTAACAGCTCTAGGGTAGACAAGAATGAGTGTCTTAGAAATAAATTGTGGTCTAAAAGCCTTGGACCATTTGCATTGAAGACTCATTTTGCTGAAATTGTCATGCTGGGTGACAATAGATTGTGGCTGAGGCACTGGCCACTTAAGACTTTTAAGAGCTACTTTGCCTTGGAATTGATTTCAAAAGTCATTAGTAATCTTTCTCTAGTAACAACATGGACTGAGGATAGGCTTACTAGTTTTGTTGACTGAAGAGGGAAGCAGATTTTCTCTTGGAAACCTGGCATATGGCAAGACAGTGGAGCTGGGCTCTGAGCTGTCTCCATGCTGAACATTTCTCTGGCTTGGCAAAGAATGAGTCCAGTAGCTGCAGTTTTCAGGCAACTGATCACTGCAGCTGGGAAAATGAAAAGACAGCCCTAGTCTTTCCTAAGCAGGAAGAGAAGCCTATTTAGAGGTCTAACTGTTTTATGTATTTTGGGAATAAATTAATTTTCTGCCAGTTTTTTTTTATTTGGTGATACCAGGAATTGCACCCAGGGGTGTTACATCTCTGAGCTACAGTCCCAGCCCTATTTTACTTTTTTTTTTTTAAATAGGGTCTCGGCTAAATTGCTGAGGCTGGCCTCAAACCTTCAATCCTCCTACCTCAGCCTCCTAAACACTGGGATTACAGGCATGTGCCACCACACTTGGCTCCACCAGCATTAATTTCCAGAACAGATCCAACACAGGCAGTTTCTACAAAAGCACCAAAGAAATATGCTCATACAATCAACTGAATCCACCTCACTCAACTGCTCAATTACTGCCGATACCCTCACTAAATCATCATATCAAGGTAATTTATTCTATAATTATTTGATGTAGTAAAATTTATGACCTGAAAGTATTAAAAAGTAGATTCTCCCTTTAGCAAACAGTGGTTTGCAAGCGTGTTGCATGTGCATTCCTTCTGTCCTCCTGTAGCACGTACTCGGCCATCCTTTTCTCCCACCCTGCTCTCCGGCTCCATCGTGGGTGCTCACCATGGTACAGCATTTCAGCATTGTTGCCCAGGGTTTCCCAAGTGCTCAGGCCTCACTGACACTCCTCATTAGTTGACTCTTGAAGGATCTGATTCCTACTCATCATCCTTGCCTCAGCCTTGACGTTGCTTCTTCAGTGAAACCTCCCACATCCTCCAAGACTTGGTTAGGTGACTTCATTTGATGAAATGCTCTCATATTAATTAGAAAATTATTTACTTATTAACCTTTGCTCCTTCCTACATGGCTACAAGGTTTGTGTGGCCAGGTCCTTTGCACCTGCTGCTTAGAGATCTATGTTCAACAACTTCCACAATGGTGGTGGCAGCAACACCATTCATTTCTGTGAAACTGACATGTAGTATATAACAAGAGCACTGGGTTTTCCAGGCGACTTCTTTAGGGCAGTAACAGTGGTATCAGATTTTACACATCTAGTATTGTGGTACAGTGACCAAGATGGTAGTAGCCCAAACTTTCTTGGGCAACTACCCCTGAAACCAAAGGTTTGTGGTCCTGTCCTGACAGACCTGCATGTGTTGCTATTCTACCAGAAAAGAAACATGTGCATTCTTAGGGAATTTGTATCTGCCAATGCAGAATCTTTCAGCTGGTATGTTCTTATTAGTCTAAGAAATGGTAGCCTAGAGGTTTCTGGAGTTTCAAACAAAATTGACTTTCTTTGATGGATTTGCTTGCTGGGGCCGCCATAACACAATACCACAATCACAAAATAAGTGACTCAAACAACAGAAATTTATTTTTTCACAGTTCTGGAGACGAAGTCTCAGATCAACATGTCGGCAAGTTTGGTTTCCCATGAGCTCTCTCTCATGGCTGCAGATGACCCCTTTCGTGTTGTGTCCTTACATGGCTTTTTCTCTGTGAGTGCTCATCCCTGGTGTAGTTTCTCCCGTTTCTTTTAAGGACACCAGTCATATTGAATTAGAGCCTCACCCTTCAGACTTTGCTTAATTTTACTTGTCTAAAAAACGGGACTCTAGATACAGTCAGATGGGGAATTAGAGATTCAACTTAATAAATTTTGGTAAAACATGATTCAGTTCACAATAGCTGATGGATCCTGGGATATTCCAACTATATGGGTATCTGCTTTTTCAAAAGATTGATCTTTAGTGTTACAGCATTTTGGTCATGTATATGTATATGTTTATATTAAAGATTATTGTCTCAGTTAACATTCTCACTGCTATAACTCAAAATGAATGACCACAAAACTTAGAGGAAGGAAGATTTATTTGTTCACAGTTGTTTTGGAGAGCTTGAAATTTCAGCCCATGTCAGGCTGGGTTACATCTGTGGAGCTCAGGGCAGGTTAGAAAGAAGCAGAGAGGGGGAGACAGTAAGGCTCTGCTCTCACATCATGGAGGCCGGAAGTAGAGAGAGCAAGCAAGCACGGGGATGCAAAGACACAAGCACAATCCCTACAGCCGCACCCCCAGGAATCTCCTTCTCCAGGAACACCTGACAGCCTAGGTTACCACCCAGATAAACACATCAGAATGGATGTATCTACTGATGGTATTACAATGCTCATGACTTAACTATATGAACCCTGAACTCTGCAGGTGACATTCTAAATCTGACCATAACAATTGTATACATAAAGATTAATATATAATATTTATTTATAATAAGTATAAAACTTATGATTCTGACCTAGACTTCAAAATCACCTGCATTTTTCTGTTAAGATTACAAAGCCAGTTCACTCACAATAGATATCCCTATATACTACAATCTGACCATAAAAATTATATACACAAAGATTAATATATAATATTTATAATAAGTATAAAACTTATGATTCTGACCTAGACTTCAAAATCATCTGCATTTTTCTTTAAGATTACAAAGCCAGAGCCGGGTGTGGTGGCGCACGCTTGTAATACCAGTACTTTGGGAGGCAGAGACCGGAGGATCCGGGTTTGCGGCCAGCCTCAGCGCACATGCGCACACGATCGATCGATGGATCGATTGATCTATCTCTCTCTCTCTCTCCCTCTCTCTCTCTGTCTCTCTGTCTCTCTCTCTCTACCTAGTGAGGCCCTCCACAACTTCGTGAGACCCGGTTTCAAAAATAAAGCATTAAAAAATAGGGCCGGGGGTGTAGCGCGGAGGTAGAACGCCCCTGGGTTCAATCCCCGGTACCGCAAAAAAAAAAAAAAAAGATTACAAAGCCTGTTTACTCACAATAGATATCCCTATTACTACAATCTGACTATAACAACTGTATACATAGATTAATGTATAATATTTATTTATAATAAGTATAAAACTTATGATTCTAACCTAGACTTCAAAATCATCTGCATTTTTCTGTTAAGATTACAAAGCCAGTTCACCCACAATAGATATCCCTATATACTACAAAGATATACCTATTATAGGAAAGGTCTTAAGGGGGAATAATATTTTTCATGAAGTAGCCTTAGAGACATACACATACAGTAAGCAAAATTCTTCTTTATACCATCTACCGCACTTGAAGGAATAAAAAGAAATTTCCATCTTCTGCCACAAGACAGCCCTTACAGCATCTGTGTATGTGAATTTACACTACAGATTTAGACCACGGATATGATTGTTTATTGTGAATTTTAATGCTTAGTGATATGAAAAATATAAAATCCATTAGTATTTTGAATCGACTTATCTAAAATTGTTTTTAGATACTGAGCAGATGTTTTTCTTTTTTTCTCACTCATTTTCTCTTAATCTGTGATAGATTCTCAGCTCATCCCTGAGTTGGGGGATGTGCTTTGTACGCCATATTGTGGAGCCTCATTCATCCAGGAGAAGTAAAAAACTTAACCTGAGTGAACACATTTGCTGCATGACAAAGCTGTTGTCTTTCTTGACAGGAGAAGCTCCAATCCCCTGCTCCATGCAATCAGCAGAGGAAGTCTACGAACTGTTTGAATGGAAATGAAAAACCATAATCACTACGTTTATAACATCTGTCACATTAGATTTGCTTGGTCTGTATATCTCTCTCTGGAATAATAGTGATTTATACAAATTGCTTCTCACTGCAATTTATATCAGTGTAAAGATGCCACCAGATATATGGAGGATTTTATTTGCTTCAAACCGATTGTCTGTTTAATTGTATTTGCCACTAAATGAAAATACTACCCTCTGGCATATCTGTTGAGATATAATGGTTAATTTATTTTTAGGCTTTATAACTTCAGCTTCTTCCACTTGTTAGGTGCTTAAAAGCATAACTTTTTCTTTCTGCAAATATATGTATGTGTGTATGGATATATGACACCTTTATGTCACAAGTCTGGTGATGATCATTTTCCTACTCCAGGAGTATCATTGCTTAGGTATCTTTTCCTTGCAGAAGAAGAACAAAAAAAAAAAATGTATTCTTTTAAACTACAACATGGTTTTGCTACAGGGGGATGGGACACTATTGTTCCCCAGAGGGCATTTGTTAACTAGGGATATTTTTGTCATGGTAGGACATTTTTCTTATTAGCCAAGTTTAGTCTTTACTTTTATACTTCCCTTTCCTCTGTGTGTGTGTGTGTGTGTGTGTGTGTGTGTGTGTGTGTGTGTGTCTTACTGTAATTGAACTCAGGGGCATTCTATCTCTGAGGTCCATTCCCAACCCTATTTTATTTTGTATTTTGAAACAAGATGTTGTTAAGTTGCCAAGGCTGGTCTCAAACCTGCAATTCTCCTGTCTCAGCCTCACAAGTACTAGGATTACAGGTGTACCCCCACTGCACCTGGTCCTACTTCCTCTATTTAAGGCTACCAAATGCCTCAACTCTCATTGAACAATTTATACCTGCAGTTTGTACTGACCTCTTAACTAAGGTTTCTGCCACTCAGTTCCTTTATTGTACATTAGTAATAATAGCTAATGGTGTTTTGAAAGCTGACTATGTGCTAGGCCCTACCTGAGCACTTCATGATCAGTAATTCATTTAATCTTCTCAGCAGTCTTACTATTGTGAGATCCAGAAAGATGAAATAACTTTCTCTATAATTATAGAATTATAAAGTGGTGAGCTAGATGAAAACTTGGGCAACCTGGCACCAAAGATAAGACTCTTAAAACCTTACATGCACCACTTCCCATTCTTGAGTTCATTTTCCACTACCACCAAATTAATTATTTCACTTTTTATGATTAAAAAGTGAAAAATTATGATTAATTTTCCATAGAAGAGAATCCCCATTTCTCGGAATGTTGACTGTGCTCCATTTCTCCCAGTGCTCCTGGGCTGAGCTTGTCTCCTGTAAGAGTGACTTTCTCCAGCAGCCTCAGACTCCTTCCTCTGCCTGAAACCTGCCCACACCATCACTCCTGCCTCAACGGCTCGCTCAGGCGCCTTGCTCCACTGCTTCTGGTATTTAAGACCTCTTTGCTCGTTAATTTGGAAGCTGGGAACTAATAGCCTATAAGTCAGTTATGGCCTGGGGGGGGGTCACTGGTTTTATGTTGTTTTAAAAGAAGATATTTTAAGCCAAATATGGTGGCACATGCCTGTAATTCCAGTATTCGGGAGGCTGAGACAGGAGGATTGCAGGTTCGAGGCCAACCTCAGCAACTTAGAAAGGCCCTCTGCAACTTAGAGGGAGCCTGTTTCCAAATAAAAAAAAAATGAAAAGGGCTGCGGGTGTAGCTTGGAGATAGAATTCCCCTGGATTCAATCCCCAGTACCATATACACACAAAAAAGAAGATATTTTAGAATTAGGAGATTTTACATAAAGCATCAGATTCCTAATTCTTGAGAAAAGTCAGAATTGGCAATAGTGGGCCTTCATGTTGCCTGATGGTAATTGGCAAGAGTTTGGTATTTGCTATTTTATTTAGAAGGAGCAGACCCCACCACTCCCTACAGTCTCCCCAGCACTGAGGATAAGGTAATCGTCACTATTTAATTTAGCTTGTGTTAGTTTTGGTGTGTTTGGTATATGTCCTTTAATAGTGGAGTTAAAGGAAAGCATTTCTTATTTTAACATCTCTCTGGGAAGTGGAAAAATTAAAAGTAAGACAAAATCTTTTTTTATCATTAAGAAAAAGATGTTATTTTATAAAGAAAATAAAAACATTATTTTGTGTTTGTTAAGCAACAAATACTTGTCAAATAAATGAATGAAAATAAATAAACAAGTGTTTGTTAGTATATAGGGAACAGAATATATTCCATACTCACTCTATGGATACAATCTCCATCTATCACTCCACTGAATACTCACCAGATCTCATGATGGAGGGTAGGGTCATTTTCACTTAAGAAATAAGGCAGC